>BQNB010057871.1:0-38021 GCA_026074375.1 Tanacetum coccineum
ATGTTTGTTCAGATCATAATTCACTTATGCACATATCCTGGCAGGGCAACTACATCTGTGATGTGGCTGCAGTCACGATGTATGTTCATTTTTTATCCTATATTTATAGATCTGAGTACCATCTTCCACTGATTACGTATGTTTGGAGCTAGGTGTGTTATTTGTGTTGGCCGTTGATACGGGATATAATATTTCCAAGCTAAAAAATGTTATATTCATGTAGTTATTTATTATTAATAATATTTTTAGTTTCACGTATATGAATTATACATTGAAAGTTTATCGAGCAGAGCATTGAAAACACATATGGATAAGTACTTTGATGACAAGGGTATATGTACGAGGGTGCTTGGCATAAGGAAGATAACAAAGTTTTTTCTTGGTACTTACTGTTCTCATTGGGATCCATTAACACATGTTTCTCAATTTTTCATTAAGCAAAACAGGTAAATGAGGATTATTTGTTTTAACATGTAAAGAGTGGTTATCAAAGTATGATAGTGTCAACTTCAAGTTCTACTGTTGAAGGAAAGAGTTCACTTTTGAGCACAGGTGGCAGAAGGTACTCTTTTTGGTATTAATTTTTTCCTAATTAGTCTACGGATCAAGGCGTGACATTACAAGAATCATATTGTCGATTTTCCGCCTTGAACTATAAGTAGCTTATATATTTGATAACACTTATTTAAACATTATGTATTTCTAACCAATGATATATAGATTAAAGATTGTTGGGTTCCATCACTCTGATTTCTAGGTACATGTTTATGTGTGAAAAAGGTTAGTGTCTTATTTTGTAAAAATCATACTCCATCGCTTGCATTAACAAAATAGGCGTGTATGTGGTAGGATGATGTAGATGAATGCGACACATAAGTTGCATCCGTTTTAGTCCTATCTGATACAAGTCACTTTTAATCAATAAAATAGGGTACATAAGACACTATAGGAGAACCCTTAGATGATTGCCATTTTTTTGAATAAGCAATGGAATGTGCTTACTAAAAAAGGTTTATTTTGATCATTTTCATTGATTCATTGTGGCTGCTCTGTGAATAGGTGGGGGTTTATACCAGGTTTAGATGGTTTTTTTAGGTTCTGGACATTGATGTGTTTGGTTGAGTGGTCTTTGGTGGTGAAATGGGGTTGAAATGAGTGTATTTGGTTACTCGGATTGGGAGTGGAACATGTGAGTTTGGGTGCTAATATGGGGTCTGAGATGGAGGCTGAAATGGGTGTGTTTGGGTGCTAAAATAGGGATGGAAAGGGTGTTGGGGTTGCAATGGGTGGGTTTGGTGTTGTAATAATGGCTGAAGTAATGTCTATTGCATTACATGACCAGGAAAGCGGTCGTAAATTTCCTTTCATCAATATCATCGGTTCGTTAATGTCATTCGGTAAATGTCAGTGAAAACGCCGCTTTTAGTGCACCGCTTTTTAGTGGTACCACACACTTAATGCCATGATAATTTATTGCTCAAGTACATTAAATACAGTTAAAAATTTCACAACATGAATGGTTATTAGCTTATTCAATTCATTAACAATTTCACTATGTCATTGCAGGAGAGAAATAGGAGTGGTATACCTCATATAGAACCCCCCACTCTATATTTGCTTAAAAATAGGGCTCAAGGTCAGTTTGTTTACATAATCCATTTGTACTCTTCTTTTGAAGATTCTTTTTCATCTCAAACCTGTTAATAGTCTAACACATTTCGCCATTCGTGTCTCTAAAAAGCATAGGCATTAGATGTATAATGACATTTAAAGTTTTCCCGTAGTTAAAGTTAATATAAAAATCATCTTTAACTCCCAAATTATGGGATAACTAATTTAGATAAGCAATTCCAAACACCACCAAAGTTGTGTACCCATTCTGTCAAACATAACAACACGTTTTAATAACTCCATTTCAAGTATTTTTTTATACATCATAGACGAAAGTTTTTAGCGAACTTTGTTATAGACATTGACATTCGATGACTTATATCAGGTTTTTTATGTTATAAATCATGTTTTACTTCTTATGTCAAGGCATTTACATCAATACAAATTTTATAGAGCCATTCAGATTCTCTTTGATCGAGATCATGTTTTGATGCCCTTACTATATTATGTTTCATTGAACATCTATCAATGGTAGCCTAAAAAGATAAAGGTTTTGTAAAAAAATACATAATATATGTACATGTGCTTCATTAAATATTCTTTCATCAGTTTATTAATAAGAAAATAGCATGGTTGTTACGTTTATGCCAGTATACTGCAAACTCTTAACACATTTAATATTATCATCCTTATTTTTTTGGTTTATGCAGGTAGTGTTGTGTTGATAAATTAGCCTTGATACAAGACTTTGTTGACACACTCAACTTTGTATCTTTGCACGGACCCACCACACGACATAATAGACAAAGTTGCTGAATTCTTTGTTAAATGAAGAGAAGATAGTCCCGCGGGTGCGCCCAGTTTCAGCAAGAACTAAACAGCAGCGTATGCCTATGTTTCTTTCTGTCATTTTTGGACCGACAAACACAATTATGTTTTGACCTTTATGTTTCAAAATGTTACGACTTCACATGTGCTACGACAACATTGATTTAAAATCGTCTCGCAACGGAGCGCGGGCCAATATACTCTGTTTACAATTTACACCCACCACATCAGTAACATTCATTGCATATTTAGTGGAACATATTACATATGGCATTATGGCCTTGTGAGGATTATATTATTAGTTTTGTTGGGACTTAATTAGGTGGCTTTGTAATTAGTGTTGGTCGTGTCCGCTGACTTTCTAATGTGGATCTAGCTTGGATGAGTTTTTATTGTTGGTCAGAGCTGACTTTCTAAAATTGGTCTATACCGACTTTTGACGTGGGTGTCTTTGAGGTCTTTTAATATATTGGTTCCATGGTTTTATTTAGGTGTCGCAAATTGAACGAATTGCGATTCAAAAACATATGCCAATATGTATGGGATTGTGACGTACGTTGTCTACTTGACTGCATGTTTTCCTTTCTCTATAAACCTTTTTTTAACAAGTATCATGTAATGTATATGGCCAAGAGTATGAGGATGACAAGGTTGACAAATCTTTATTAGTTTCTTAACCGTTCAAGAAAGTTGACGAATTTATTGGTTTGTATGTTAACAATGACCCAACTATATAAGAAGCCAGCTATTATGTGAACAATGACCAAGTTATAAAATGATGCCCAGTCACCAAACTAAGCAATTAAAGTGTATTAAGTCGTTACGTGTACATGGTCAAAACGAATGCCATGTGGTTTGAATGTAAACAATGACGACAAAGCTGTAAAGATAAACTCTAAGCAATGTGAGTATAAATGAAATATAGAATGGTAAGCTAGCTTTACACATGCGCCAGTTAAATGCTCAACTCATCCGGGTTAATTTAATACGTTTTTCTGTAGTTTCGAACTGTTAAGAAGTAGTCATGTACTCGTGTCGTCTATTGGATTATATCTTTTTGATTATTGAACACTTATCGAGCTAATAACGATGGCGGTGAAAGAAAATACAATAAATTTTATGAAGAAAAAAAAAACAATGATCCAAGTGTCATGTCAACTTATTGTGTGAAAATTATTTCCTAAAATTTATGCGGTTGTAGCATTGCACCAACTCATTGTGTGAAAATTATTTCGTAAAATTTATATAGTTGCGGCATTGATCAATTACTAGTTGAATAGAAGAATTTGACCAAAATATGAGGTGACGTATCCCCGTCTTCTTCTCATCTTTTCTGGTCACATTGCAACAAGTCGTTGCTCCTCTAATTTTCGCCAACTTAGAAAGTCTTTTCCCGATAAAGTTTAAACTATAAGAGGATGTTTGGTAAGAAATGGAATCGGGGCATTTCTCGTATTTGTTTGAGCTTGAGAATGAAAAATGGAGAATTAAAAATGGATTCTCATTCCATCAATTCTTTTCATAGAGAATGGTGAGAATGAATTGTTTTAAAGAGTTTTTCTCTATTGATTCAAAAAGCGTGAATCAAGTTGTCAATAGAAAAGTTACCATATTAGTAGTCTTTGTCCTGTGTATTACACACTAGCCTATAAACCCGTGATAAATCACGGGTGGCTTATAAAAAGTTAAAAAAAAAGCAAAGTTCAAACACTTAAATTTACGAAAATTTAATTCTCAAACGTTTAGCGGAAAATTTCGAAAGACCAAGTAATAGTTTATTTAACAGATAAAGTTTTAAGATTCATGCTTGCAATTGGAAATAAAAAGACCAAGTAATAGTTTATTTAAAAATAATTTTAACAGATTAACACAAGTATAGTAATAGTTTATTTAACATATATAGTTTTAAGATTCATGCTTGCAATTGAAGATAAAAAGACCAAGTAATAGTTTATTTAAGAATAATTTTAACAGATTAACACAAGTATCTTTAAACTTCAAACAAAACTGGACTAAAAAGAGAATAGATCGACCTACCAGTTTTAACAATAATAAATAAATATGAATGAAAATCAATTCACAATGAGCAATTTTAGAATAAAGCACAGTAATCAAATTTATAAATTAGAGCAGAGCACCTTACTTTTATAATCACAGAGCGTGAAAGTCACAAAGCATAGATTACCTTCCGGTTCTAGTTTCTTGCTGACCTGGAACAATTGATTCTTCTGGAAAGATCTTGCCTGAAGCGATAATTACATAATAGCCTATAAACCCGTGATAATTCGTTTTGAATGTTGGAACAGACAACAAAGATTACCATATTTGACTATCAATTGACATACACATTCAAAATATTAGTCGATTCAACCAACAATAACAAAACCCGGTTTTTGATTTCACTTAGTTTTACAGCTTGCATATGGATTTTGATGAGATCGAAATATAACCTATTTTAACATATAACCAAAAAAGTTTATATCGAGACAAACCCTAAATTTGGATTATATAGTGAAACTAAACATATGAGTTAAACCCTTAATTTTGTATTAATCTGATTGACACATAACATTTAGTCATAAATTTCGATTTATACATACCTTCGAAAATGAGATGAATGAACTTTCGATATTGAGAAAAAAGAGACGTCGAGGTTGTGAATTCTAATCACCAAAACGCTATCAAATTCAATTTAAACAAATTTATGAATCTAGACCTTCAATCAATAAGAAATTGTTTATTAAAATTATAATTAAGCAGCAAAAGATATGGATGTTACTCGAATGAACCAAACCAAATTTGAGTTAGAATAAAAGACATCTTGAATTTCATTCTTCAATTGGGTTTATCTCCACATCTCCAAATCAACCTGTGAAAATTGAAACGTATTAATAAAAAGAAGATGAAACATTAAGTGTGAATTTAAACATAAAATAAGTATATAACCGTGATGAGTAATCGTTTGAATTTTGAACCTATCATATAATTTGTGTGAAAGAAACGCTTGATTTATGAGAGAATAAAAACACATTGTATTTATGGTAACGTTGCATAATTTTCGGCTCATATTAATTGTGAGTCAAAAGTCACACAATCTCCATTAAATAACAGAGTTAAATGAAATGAATAACGTCATAGTTAATAATTTGCATTTTCATGTTGGAATTAGTGACATCATTTATGATGTCATTAGTGATGTCATTTGTGACATAAACAACATTTCAAAAAAAACCTTCTTTTATTATATAATATAGATATAGATAATAATAATAATAATAATAATAATAATAATAATATATAGATAGATGCTGTTAAAAACTAAATGATTTTTGAAGCCATAATACCCAATTCTCTTTGACGATTTTCATGATACTGTCTTCTTCATTGATGATTAATTTTATTTCTCAATCAGTGACCTGCGATATCTCTTCATGACAAATTACTTAATTGGCTCTTCCTCGTCGTTACCCGTTCTCGTCTCTTGTTTGCATCCCATTAGAGCCACTCTTGCTCAAACATGTTGATTGTTCAGCTTTGTCCTATTGTGCAAGAGTATAAAGTATTTATGATAATAATAATAAAATAATAATAAATAATAATAATAGTTATTATAATAATAATAAAAATAATGATAAAAAAATTATTATTATTATTAAAAAATTAATAATAATAATTATTATATTATATTATAAAAATAATAATAATAATTATTATTATATTATAAATATTTAACAATAATAATAATAATAAATATACAATATTTAATAATAATAATAATAATAATAATAATAATAATAATAATAATAATAATAATTTATAAATAGCTAAATATAGATACTTTAAAGTTAAAAATTCTGAATTACAACGTAATTTAAACTTTTCATCCAACTTTATGTGTAATCTAAATTCTCTCACTTGATATAATTGGAGTGACTGAATTATAATTATCAACAGAAACCAAACAGGCTACGTAATGTAATATTAATTACAAATTTCATTCAATCTGCAAATCAAACAGCTTACGTAACGTAATCAGATTACAATTAAATCCAATTACACCAGATTACAACGAACCAAACACCCCCTAAGTCGCCATCACTAAGCTATACATTTAATGTTACGCATGAAGCAAGTCAATCTTAAAGTATTTAACTAAATTATATGTATTTACGAGTCACGGGACTTCCCTTTTGGCATCCTAACTATGTACGAACACCGGCCTCTCACACGGGGACGCAGTCATCTTGGCCTCCATCTTTGCAGGGTGTCGGTGCATCTGAAAGGTTAGAGATGCATCTCTAATGTGTGATTATAGTTATTTCTCATTTTTTGTAAAAAAAAACTTCTTCTCATTTGATATCAAGTCCATATGAATGTGCATTTTGCACATCTATCTCGTAACAAAATTCATCGTGAACGCCACTCTATCTGATGTACACATCTCAGTTAGTCAATCATAGTGACAAGTCTTTTAATGAGTGAATGAGACATAAATTGAAAATAAACTAATCTCCAAAAACTATCTGAAGAGAAAACTACACCAAGTAAAATATGGCATGCATGAGAAGTTGTCAAAAATTGAGACTCGATCTTTCTAGTGGACGTGATCTTTATGCTACGGAATTGATGGGACGTCTGTGTACAAAGCATATTTGTATAGGACCAGAAACTGTTCTATGCCTATTGTATTATATTGAAAAGCGCTAAGATAACCGCGCGCGTTGCTGCGGGCGGTTAATTTTTACGCGTTGTTGGTTTTTGGGGGGCAATTAATTTTTTTTTTTTTTGGGTTTAGTTTTTCAGGTCTCATGTTTAATAGTGTTGTTTGTTGTTATTATATTTATAATGACAATCGGCAGTTTTTTTCTTTTTTTGCCCATGGCCGATAGAAAGTCGTAAATAGTTAAAAGATGAGAGTACTTCATGTAAAAAAACAAATTCCTTCAAAATTTTTTGTGCGAGATTTTTTTTTTGTCATAGGTCTCATATTTAATTAGTGAGGGATTATTTTTTGCAGTATAGTCAATTTTGGACAAGGGGCTCGGCCCAATTTTTGGGCCTGTTTAGTCCATTCGGAATTGGTACCACGGATAATTTTTTTATATGAATGCGTTGGTTAACCCTTTTTTTGTATCATTTTTTCTCCACTATTTTTGTGCCAAACAAATTTCTATAAAATAAAAAAAAAAAACTTTTGGGCCGGGTCCAAAATTTTTTGGGCCTAAATTTTTTAGGCTTATTTTTGCCCTTTATATTTAATAGTGCGGGTGTATTTTTGTCAGTTTAGTCGCATTCGGAAATGTTTCCACGGGATATTTTTTATCTGAATGTCGTACGGTACTTTTGTAATATTTTTTCCTCTCTATTTTGTGCCGTCAAATTTAAATTACTAAATTAAAAAAAAACTATTTGGGCGGCACAAATTTTATGGCCTGTTTATGTTCCATTCGAAAATGTCTACGCGCGGATATTTTTGTTATTGAATATGAGTGGAAACTTCTTTCAACATTTTTTTCCTCCTTATTTTGTGCCAATCAATCATTAAAAAGAAAAAAAAACTAAATGGGACGGCCCTAATTTTGGGGCTAAATTTTTTGGGTTTTGTGTTCTTAACCAGATAACTGTAGCTTACTTAGATACCAGTGCTTATTTTGAACAGTGAAATTGGTTCAAATACAGCCGTCGTTTAGATTGTAAAATGTGGTCAATTGTATATTTAATAGTGCGGGTTTTATTTTATTACTCAGTATAGTCAATTGGAAGAGGTCGGTCCCCTAAAATATTTCTGGGTCTGTTTATGTCCATTAACACGGAAATGTTACGCGGAGATTTCTTTTATCTGAATGCGTCAGGTACTTTTGTAACCTTTTTTTCCTCCTATTTTGTGCCCAACTAAATTAAAAAAAAAAAAAAAAATATTTGGGGCCCGGCACAAAAAATGTTTTTGGCTATTAGTTGTATAGGCTTTTTTGACTGCTTATTAATTTATTTAGTGGGGGTTTATTTTTTTTTCAAGATTTAGTCAAATCTCACGGTATATCGTATCACTTACCTAGCGGATCAATTCATTTTCTTTCTTGAGTAGCGTCTATTTTTTTGTAAATATTTTTTTCCTCCCACGTTTTTTGTTGCCAGTGCAAATTTAGAAAATAAACTTTAAATAAAAACTATTATTGCGGAACCCCGGCCTAATTGTTGGGTATCGTGAATAAGTCACTTTCGGATAAGTCTGTTATCCGCCGATATTGTCTTTTCAATCTGAATGTCGGTACGAAATAATTTTATAAACAATTTTTATCAATTCTCTCACCGTATTTTAGTGTGCCAACTAATACATTTGATTTATAAATAATTATACCATAAACACTATTTGGCGCCCAACTTTTTTTTAGGCTAATTTTTTTGGGCTTTTTGGCCCAGCACTGTAGCACTGTAGCTACAGTGCTACAGTGCTTATGTTGCACAGTGAAACTTGGTCAAATACGCCGTCGTTTAGATTGTTGAATGCGTCGGAACTTTTATAACATTTTTTTCCTCCTTATTTTGTGCTAACAAATTTAAAATTAAAAAAAAACCAATTGGGTCGGCCCAAATTTTTGGGCTAATTTTTTTGGGCTTTTTGGCCCAGCACTGTAGCACTCTAGCTACAGTGTAAAATATGGCATGCATGAGAAGTTGTCAAAAATTGAGACTCGATCTTTCTAGTGGACGTGATCTTTCATGCCTGAAATTTGATTGGGTGTTGTGTCACAATTGAATAGGACCGAACTGATCATGCCTATTGTATTATATTGAATGCATGCAATTGATTAATGGGTTAAATTTGTATCGAATTGAATATAATGACATGTATATAGTGGGCTAGTGGCTGTGTATCAGACTGTGCTCATTCAACATTCTTGAAAGTATCAATCAAAAGAAACTGGCAAATAAACTAAGAACTGGTATTGACAGAATTGCACAATGCTGAGTTGTTTTGGAGAGAAATTAAAATAACACGAATATTTTATTGCATGATCTAGACTTGGCAAGAAAACCTTGCATTGAGTTTGATAAATTCTAGATAACTTGACAGTTTCACTAAACTGAGTAAATTCATATTAACATGATAGTTGTATTCTAGGCTGAGGAACGGGTTAAACCCGAACTTAACCGAAAAATCTGACAATAATCGAAAACCTAAATTGACGAAACGAGAACAAAAAACTGAACAGAAATTAAGAGAGCGAAACCGACCCGAACCAAAGTTACAAGAGAGAAACCGATTTTAGATAGTTTATGTGTATTTTGCTTTGTTTTGACCCGGACCGATTGAGAAAAACCGAAACCAAAAACCGCACCTATATAAAACCGAAAACCGTAATTATATAAAATCAAAAACCGAACCAAATTATGTCGGTTTGGTACGGTTCGGCTCAGTTTTTCTTTGGTTTTTGGTTGATTTTGCTCAGACCTATTGCATTCAGAGGCGGAGACGAGAATTTGTGATAAGAGGGTTCAACTTTATTCCCAATAGTAACATTTGAAAGCTCCGCTGAAGTTGCATTGTTTGACATACGGGTTCGATGGTTTAAGCCACACAATCGATCTTAAACAGTAAGAAAATACTAGTGTAACCAATGTTGTAAAAGGCACGTTATGACGTCGTTAAGGCCTTGCAAAGGCGCGAGGCGTGACCTTCACGCTACACAATAGACCAAGGCGTAGGCTTAAGGCGTGAGATGAGATGCGAAATGAAAAAACGTGAAAAGACGCGATAAGGCATGATGCGTTGAGGTTTTTTTGAATTCAATTTCGATAAAAATCGTTTTTTTATAGAAATGAAAAAGATTACACGCAAAAATAGTTTCTTGACTTTATTCCTTCTGTATGACACTTTTTGTAAACATAATATATTTGAAATATGATATAAATATATATATTTATAAATATAAATATTTTCATATTTTGTGCCGCTTTAAGTCACGCCTTAAAAAACGCATGACTCGCCATGACTTCTAAGGCGTGAGGCTTGGCCATGCCGCCACGCCACGCCTCACGCTATTTATAACCTTGAGCGTAACACATAAACATTTAAAATAATTTTTCATCTTTGCTCTCCACCTTTAAAGAAAATAATCAAATATTATAAAAGAGTAGAAATCTATCAACGGTAACTTAGAATAAAATATTCCTCTGCGCACGTATTTTGAGAAATTTTTTTTATATATTTTCAAAACGCATCATGAACTTTAACCTATTTACGACTTTTTTATATAACAAACTTTATTCGTCAAATATTGAGCGCATATCTACCGATTAATTTGGAAAAAAATGTCATTGAAAAGATCGTCGAATTGCGAACAAAACGAGCCCAATATTGCACCGCCTCTGACATGCGTACGATTTTATAAAAAATGTTGAAGTTTAATATATATTTAAAAAATCGAATTTTTAAAACGCACCCTGAACTTTAACATATTTACGGTTTTCTTTCATATTTTTTGAAACTCAATTTTCAAAACGCACCATCAAGTTTCACCTACTTACGACTTTTCAATAAAATAAACTTTATTCGTCAATTACGGAGCGCATATCTATTAATTCATTCGAAAAAAAATCGCTGGAAAGATCGTCGAATTGCGAACAAAACGAGTCTAATATTGCAATGGTTCTGACATGCGTACGATTTTATAAAAAATGTTGAAGTTTAATGTGTATTTAAAATGTTTACAGAAATAGTCTTCAGGGATATCGGTTCGTTACACGATGAGTCTCAATCGCTGAAAAATAGTACTTGGCGTTATCGGTCCGTTGCAAAAATAGTCTCGCGCACTCCGCGGCAGCGCGCGGGTGACAAACCTCGTTAATAATAAACAATAGGAGAACCTAACTATGTAAAATTATTTAGTTAATGCGACAAAAATCTCTAAAGGCGCCTTTACAAATACTCAAACTTTTTTTAATATTAAGGGTAAATGCTATATAATATCAACGTACTTTCAAAAATTTATCGTAATGAACAACTTACTTTTTATTATCGATATCACCAACATACATTCAAATTTTGTTTCAACTTGACAAAACGTTTGTACCGTTAGTTATTATGTGGCAGTGTTAGTCCATTTAGCTAACGATCGCTTGCATCGTTAGTCCTTATGTTCTTAATTTTTTATGTTTATAAAAAAAATTTCGAATTTTTTTTATAAAAATGTATATAAAAATTTTCGAAAAAAAATTCGAAACATAAAAAAATTTTGAATTTTTTTTTCGAAACTTCTTTTTTTCGAATTTTTTTTGTGTATACAAAATTTTTCGAATTTTTTTTATAAAAATGTATATAAAAGTTTTCGAAATTTTTCTTTGAAACATAAAAATTTTTCGAGAAAAAAGAAGTTTCGATAAAAAATTTCAAAAAAAATATATATATGAAAACCACAGGGACGATTTTTGCAACTTCCTCAAACGATCGTTAGCTAAATAGACTAACGTTGCCGCATAATAACTAACGGTACAAACGTTTTGTTCAAGTTGAAACAAAATTTGAATGTAAGTTGGTGTTATCGATAATAAAAAAGTAAGTTGTTCATTACAGTAAATTTTAAAAAGTACGTTGGTATTCTATAGCCTTTACCCTAATATTAAATTATTAATTCTAAACAATTTTTCTTACATTTTCTACCCGCCTCATTTGCATCTATATTTTTTAAGGTTATAAATAGCGTGAGGCATGACGTGGCGGCATGGTCAAATCTCACGTTTTTGCGGGTCATGACGAGTCATAGCGTTTTTAAGGCGTGACTTAAAGCGGCATAAAATATGAAAATATTTATAAATTTATATATTTATATCATATTACAAATATATTGAGTTTACAAAAAATGTCATACATAAGGAATAAAGTTAAGAAACTACCTTTGCATTTAATTTTTTTCATTTCTATATAAAAATACGATTTTTATCCAAATTGAATTCAAAAAAGCCTCAACGCATCACGTTTTATCGCGTCTTATCACGTTTTTTCACTCTCCATCTCACGTCAAGCCTTAAGCCCAAGCCTTGGTCTATTGCGTGACGTGAAAATCACGCCTCGCGCCTTTGCAAGGCCTTTGCGACGTCATGGCAAGCCTTTTAGAACAATGATTTTTCTCATAATCTTTTTCTACAATCACTATTTAAAAAAAATATGCTAACGATAGAATAAAGTGTTTCTCAAAAATATTAATCCGTATAAATACTTACTTGATTAGTTAAGAAAATGATGAAAATAAGAAAACTTCGACTTAAATGGCACGGACGACATGGAATTGAAGAAGCCAAAAGTGTCGTTGTTTATTAGACGTGAGCCATTGCCAGAGGATAAATTGAAGAGACTATAAAACGTGGGCTAGTGTTCAAGCTACAAACGGAGCTAGTTAGGCCGATCGGGGTTGACCAAGCACCCCCACCCCTTGGCTTTGCCCCTACCGTATTTCTTCGAATATATACAACTACACAGTATAATATCAATGCCCAAAATATGAGTGTTTTTTTTATATAGAAATTTTAACAAATTGTATTGAGAGGGATAGAATAGTTAGGCCTAAGATGCCGTTATCTCCTAAGATTAGTTCCCATGATTTTATATTTTGTATGGCTAATATCAGTTAAGTCATTATGTCGAATGATTTGTTATGCGGATTTTGATTGTGTGCAGGAAAGGAGATTATTATAAGAAATTTGCAGAGTTCAAATGATAAGAGGCAGCTGACGAGTCACTTAAGGCTTATCAAGTAAGTAGCCATAAGGCTTGTCTTTCATAATTTGATGTACCCTTTGTATGCGCAAAATCTTTGATGTATATTTAAAAACAAAAAACCCTATGAATTGTCCGCTCATAGACACGCGTGGATTTATGAGAGAGCACTATTGCAAGCTTATGAACTATCTGACTTGCCCACCGAAATGCAAAACTAAAGCTATACATTTAGAATGGAGATACCTAGACCTGAGTATAAACTATGAGTTAACAGAATCGATCAGATCACAAAATTAAAATAAATGTAAACAGATATTAATATTAATTAGCACACATTCATCTACACTCCACGTCAACAGGTCTTTTCATAATGAACAATAAGATATTATATGTTGTATCACGCATTATGCGACCCTTTAGTCGTTCATCATGTTTATGGTTGTATAAACTCATCTTTTGTTGCCTACTTGCCTACAACAAAGAAAGTATATTAAGGCCGCACAAAGCATTTTACAAGCTTGGTTGTTAATTTTACATTCTCAGTTTACTAATTAGTTATATGTTCTGTTTATAGTTGGCTTCCACCACAGCAGAAGCTGATTTATCTCCTACCCACCCATTCGTTTGGGTTTGGCTTTGAACTTCTCCATGTTCTATTACGAGAATATGAACTCTCGTGAAAGGTATGTTTTAAACTCTTTATGGCTCAATATTTTTACATAGTTACATTCAACAATGTGCTAACCTGTGTATCTTTTGTTTTTACTTACACTAGTTTAGGGCCTCCACATGCAAAATAACTCTGATGAGCTAATCTCAGAGCTTAATTTCCTGATAAGAATCCTACAAAAGATACCACTATACTTATGTAGCTTCTGAGTACTAAAGGTATAATTTCTATATAGCATACTTTCAACATGTCGCCAGTTAACTTATTGTTAAAATAACGCATCATTTTCACTTTTTGAAACTTTTTAGAGTCAACTTACTAGAGACTAGTGAAAACTACACAATATGGCTAGCAGTTTGGTAATTTTACTTTGATTCATACCCTTAAAAAGGGAGACAGTGTTTTGAGTCTTTGGTTAACTTTTAGTCTGTAACATGTTATCTGTCATGAATTCAGATTTTTTTTTACCCTAGCAAAAGGATATCCACCATTATAGGTTATTTATTTGATTGGCTTGTAGAGCACTGCCTGAACAGTTAATAATAGCCAGCTGATGTGTGACATAGATATGTAACCTTGACGGTTGGTGAAATGTTACAGTATGAAAGATAAGTCATAGTCTCTTGTCCCGCTGCAAATATGCTATATATGCTTTATACAGGGTTCTTTGATTAATCAAAATGCTTTATCTACTAGTCAGGACATATATGTATGTTGTAACTAGATGTATAGATTAACTTACTTTTGTTTGACGTGTTTTGCATTTGTGCTTGGTGATTCTTAGGTTGCTATTACTTTAACCACATCGCATAGTTTGTTTAAATAACCTTGTGATTGTGTGGTTATAATTGAACATGATTGATTCCTTGTTTTGAGTTACTTATGCTATGCTAGATGGCAAAACTGTTTATTTGATCATTTTATAAACAGGTTATAATCTCTAGGTTCTATTATCATCTGAATAGTATTGCATTCCATGTGTGCAGGAAAAGTTTCTCCAGTTGTTCACGATTAAAGCATATGCTAGTGCTTTTCTCGCTTGCAAGAAGCATATTGATTATAAACATCTTTGTAAGCCTTGCTCCTTACCTTTGTCTAGTTGTGTTTTGATGAGAGCAAAGCCATCATTCATTCGACTACCTATTGGGATAGCTTGAAAATTCATGGATATGGGAAGAACTGTTTATTTATCTTAATATGAAAAGAGTGTTGATGGGTCAACCCAATCCCACTTGTAACTTGTTTTGACCCATATTCAAAAATCCCCTTTCTGGCAGGCATTTGAGTATAGGCTTCTTCCTGGCATAGCTATAAGTGGCCTCGAACAGTAAGATTTCATCCCTTTTTCCCCTACAGCTGGACTACAAAAGGAACTTGTGGCTTTGATTACTGACAACCAAATACAGGTATTCTTCGAGCGCATCAAACATCTATAGGGATTCTTTTGTAGATATATGTTGGGGTGCATTGAGAAATTAGATCCGGTCATCTTTATAAATGTATCCTAAAAGGTCTTTTGTTAATTGCTATCAGCACACCATTCAATTATCTAGTTGCACCTTTGGTACACCACACAAATTGTAACTGTTGTCCTAACTTAGATATGGTTAATACTTGATACCTTGCTGAACAAATTGATTCTTATTGCTCACTACGAGCTGATATATCAGTACGTTTATGAAATAAGAGTTATTTGCATATGATTCAATATATCACTTTCACGTCTATCAGGTCCTTCAGTTGTTACTTTCTACATCTAGTTAAGCTATTTAGTATATAATGAAACCCATGTTCCTTCCTTCTCTTCTACCATTTTTCATAGTCTTGCCAACCGGAAAAAAAAGAAATTATTTAAAAAATAACTGAACACAATTAGTACTGAACTATTAATTAGTGGAGAGTAAGTTTGTGTATTCAATCTTCCAAATGAAAGAACGAGAAACAACATCATCGAACAAAGTCTCTTTGCGCGGTTTCTTGGAAGCAAAAAGAAGCTGGTTACGGAAATTCCACAAGCACCACCAAGACACATAAAAAACGACCAATCCAAATAGTTTTGAGATTCTCAATAAGACGATCAAAATTGAGAACTTTGATGAAACGAACAAAAGTGAAACGCTTCCCTGCTTTAGATCTCTTGTTAGGAATGAACACATTGACTACGGTGCCATACCCACTACACACCTTCCAAAAATCCCTACTTGAGCAATCATCAGGAAAGTTAGATATGAACACCGACTTTGATATCTTGGCAGTTTGGTCAAAATTGGATTGAAAGGAGTTCTTGAAACGAGACCCCATGGCTAAAAGCGGAAAATGAAATAAAGAAAACGGAAATGGAAAAAATTTAAGGGAGGACAACCAAATCTAAACCCTAAGATCCCAAGATGAGAAAATCGCCTAACACACTCGATATGAGAATCATCAAATAATTGAATGATCCCAATTTCGGGGTTTATAACGAATTCAAACACCAAGGATGAAGGGGATTAGATCGGATGTTTTTGGGAGGATTTTGATCGCCGCCGCCATTGATAGTTTTTTTTTCCCGCAAAGATAGTTTCTTGACTTTATTCCTTCTGTATGACACTTTTTGTAAACTCAATATATTTGAAATATGATATAAATATATATATTTGTAAATATTTTTATATTTTGTGCCACTTTAAGTCACGCCTTAAAAAACACATGACTCGCTATGGCTTCTAAAGCGTGAGGCTTAGTCATGCCGTCACGTCACGTCTTACGCTGTTTATAACCTTAAGTGAACACATAAACATTTAAAATAATTTTTCATCTTTGCTCTCCACTTTTAAAGAAAATAATCAAATATTATAAATATATATAAGTAACTTAGAATAAAATATTCCTTTGCGCACGCATTTTGAGAAATTTTTTTTATATATTTTCAAAACGCACCCTGAACTTTAACTTATTTACGACTTTTTTATATAACAAACTTTATTCATCAAATATTGAGCGCATATCTACTGATTTATTCGAAAAAAAAGGGTTAATGGCATATAATAGCAACGTACTTTCCCATTTGAGCCATTATCAGATATGAACTCCAAAAAGTATCACAATACCCATCGAACTTTATATGAACTAATCAGATATCAGCAACTTGACCATTTTTTCTTACAAAATTCACGTCATGTGACACATGTACATGTCATGTCCCTTCTTTTAGAGCGTTAGGTTCCATGTCAGCCCCTAATACACACCGTTAGGTTGTCTTCCCCAATAAAAACACATATAACCCTAACACTAACGCATACAACCTAACGGTGTGTATTAGGGGCTGACATGGAACATATCGCTCTAAAAGAAGGGACATGACATGTACATGTGTCACATGACGTGAATTTTGTAAGAAAAAATGGTCAAGTTGCTGATATCTGATCAGTTCATATAAAGTTCGATGGGTATTGTGATACTTTTTGGAGTTCATATCTGATAATGGCTCAAATGGGAAAGTACGTTGCTATTAGATGCCATTAACCCAAAAAAAATGTCATTGAAAAGATCGTCGAATTGCGAACAAAACGAGCCCAATATTGCACCGTCTCTGACATGCGTGCGATTTTATAAAAAATGTTGAAGTTTAATATATATTTAAAAACCGAATTTTCAAAACGCACCCTGAGCTTTAACATATTTACGTTTTTCTTTCATATTTTTTGAAACTCAATTTTCAAAACGCACCATCAACTTTCACCTACTTACGACTTTTCAATAAAATAAACTTTATTCGTCAATTACGGAGCGCATATCTATTGATTCATTCGAAAAAAAATTCGCTGAAAAGATCGTCGAATTGCGAACAAAACGAGCATAATATTGCAATGGTTCTGACATGCGCACGATTTTATAAAAAAATGTTGAAGTTTAATGTATAATTTAAAATGTTTACATAAATAGTCTTTAGGGGTATCGGTTCGTTGCACGGTGAGTCCCAGTCGCTGAAAAATAGTACTTGACGTTATCGATCTGTTGCAAAAATAGTCTCACGCACTCCGCAGCAACGCGCGGGTAACAAACCTCGTTAATAATAAACAATAGGAGAACATAACTATGTAAAATTATTTAGTAAATGCGAGAAAAATCTCTAAAGGCGCCATTACAAATACTCAAACTTTTTTTAATATTAAATTATTAATTCTAAACAATTTTTCTTACATTTTTTACCCGCCTCATTTGCATGTATATATTTCAAGGTAATAAATAGCGTGAGGCGTGACGTGACGGCTTGGTCAAGTCTCACGTTTTTGCGGGTCATGACGAGTCATGATTTTAAGGCGTGACTTAGAGCGATACAAAATATGAAAATATTTATAAATTTATATATTTATATCATATTACAAATATATTGAGTTTACAAAAAGTGTCATACATAAGGAATAAAGTCAAGAAACTACCTTTGCATGTAATCTTTTTCATTTGTATATAAAAATACGATTTTTATCGAAATTGAATTCAAAAAAGCCTCAACGCATCACGTTTTATCGCGTCTTATCACGTTTTTTCACTCCTCATCTCACGTAAACGCTTTAAGCCCAAGCCTTGGTCTATTGCGTGGCGTGGAGATCACGGCTCGCGTCTTTGCAAGGCCTTTGCGGCGCCATTGCGCGCCTTTTAGAACAATGATTATTTTCATATTCTTTTTCTACAATCACTATTTAAAAAAAAAATATGCGAACGACAGAATAAGGGGTTTCTCAAAAATATTGATCCGTATAAATACTTACTTGATTAGTTAAGAAAATGATGAAAATAAGAAAACTTCGACTTAAATGGCACGGACGACATGGAATTGAAAAAGCCAAAAGTGTCGTTGTTTATTAGACGTGAGCCATTGACAGAGGATAAATTGAAGAGACTATAAAACATGGGCTAGGTTCAAGCTACAAACAGAGCTAGTTAGGCCGATCGGGGTTGACCAAGCACCCCCACCCCTTGGCTTTGCCCCTACCGTATTTCTTCGAATATATACAACTACACAGTATAATATCAATGCTTGTGTTCACTTGTTTGTCTTATAAACTACCCATACGAACTAGAATCTACCATTTACCTATGGGCATCAAATGGTAGATCCAAAAGTTTATAATTGTTTGAGAACCTATTTTGACATGTATAAAATCTCGCTAATTAACTCATTCGATTTGTTAGGAACTGTGGTTATTGCAACCGTATTCGACGAAGTGACAAAGACACTCTCGACCATATCTGTTGATTATCACTAACCTAAACCTGCAGGTACTCCCGACGATTGGTGCAGCTGATCCCTGATGAGTCATGATTCATAGCCACATGCTCATACCCGACCGACAAATACAAAAACATCATGAAAGCTCAAGTACATGTTTCAAAACTTCCGCTACTCTGATACCTTACGTCCTTATTGAAGTGACGAAGTGTTAAAGTTAAAGAATTTCAAGAAATATGCAATATTAAAGCTTTTTAAGTTGACAAATCAAGAAAGGTATGAGCATGTCGGTTCAAAAGTCACAAGTTCATAAGATGGCAAAGTTTACGAGAAGGCGAAAAGATATTATGCTTGGTTGATGATCTCAAGATGCTCAGAATCACATATTCACATTTAAGTCAAGCTAAAGGAACAAACTCAAGCCTAAAGTCAATGATAACTATATCAATTCACAAGTTAATGATTGAAGTTAAAGACTACGAGCTCAAGACTAAAGTTAAAGCATATTATGCTAGGTTTAAGTCTATGTAAATTGGAGTGACCTCCCTTAAGGGGAGATTGTTAGAAACACGAAAAGTATCAGTCACTTCCAATAATAGTTAGTCAAAGCCCGTAGTTAGTCCAATGTAATGATAATAATCTAATCGGGCCAAAGGCCCATGGAAAGCCCACAAGCTAACCATAGGCCGGCCAATGGGTTGTATAAATATCCTCTTCATGCCTTGAAGAAGGTGTGTTAGTTGTTCATTTTACACACACATTAATGCATTTTCTCTTTATGTTTACTTTCTCTCTCTAAAGTGTTCATCCAACCTCTCTCTCTGTAAAATAATCTCTCGTTCCCTAATCAAGTATCTTATTAGATATTCATCAATTGGTATCAAGAGCCATGGAGTGATTTGTTTAGTTTTTATGTTTGTTTTTATTTCTTGCTCCTTTAAACCGTACGTCCTTTCTTGTTCTTTCTTTGTTTTCGAAGCTTTTGTGTACACTAAAGGATCATTTACCTTGGTAAATCTGATCTAGTATCTTTAGGATATTGGTGTACAAGCTTAGATTCAAGAAAAACATCATCTTTGTTTATCTTTTGTATTTAAAAAGCTTTAAAAAGTAGAAATCTTGATTTCAAAATTTTTGACTTAAAAACCATAAAGTTTGCATTTTTAAGGTACCTATAAGCTTAGTAATACTAGTTGTACAAGAAAATTTAAGAAAAACAATCAAAAAGGTGTCTTTTTGTGTATTACAAATTGTGTGTTTCGTAATAATTAGCAGTTCCATAATTCGTAGCTCCATAATTCGCAGCTCTTATAATTAGCAGTAACCGAATTAGCAGCTTTTTGGCAACCGAATTAGCAGTAACCGAATTAGCAGTAACCGAATTAGGAGTTTTCCTTTGTCAACCTAATTAGCAGTTTTTCTTTGGCAACCTAATTCGCAGTTTTCCTTTGGCAACCTAATTCGCAGTTTTTCTTTGTCAACCGAATTTGCAATATCCTTTGACAACCGGATTCGCAACTTCATCTAGACACCGAATTTGCAACTAAAATTTTAAAAACTCAAATTTGCTAAAAGAAAATTATATAGTTTATTTCTTTGATTTATAAAATCATGTGAAACATTTATTTGTTTTCCCAGTTTAATCAAGAATTGTAAAATCCCGTGTAGTTTCTCGACTTAAAACACATAAAAGACAACCCATTCAAACTCAATTACTTTCAATCACTGTTCGATCAAACAGTAATCTTTTAACATACAAATTTCTCAATGACGACTCTTGCTGACAAAGCGATTCTTTCGGGTGCTGACAATCGTTCACCTATGTTGGAAAAAGATATGTACGATTTTTGGAAAAGAAGAATGGAGCTATACATGATGAATAGACAACATGGACAAATGATCCTTGAATCCATTGAAAATGGTCCACTCATCTGGCCTACAATTGAGTAAAATGGTGTGACTAGGCCAGAAAGTACTCTGAATTGACTTCTGCGGATGCAATTCAAGCTGATTCCGATGTCAAAGCAACAAATATCATTTTCCAAGGATTACCACCAGAGGTCTATGCACTTGTTAGCAATCGTCAAATCGCCAAGGAACTTTGGGAAAGAATTCAACTTCTCATGCAAAGAACTTCATTGACAAAACAGGAAAGAGAGTGTAAACTATATGATGAATTCGATAAGTTTGCTTATAAGAAAGGGAAAATACTACGTGATTTCTACTTGAGATTTTCACTGGTACTCAATGACATGAAAATCTACAATGTGAAACTGGAACAATTTCAAGTAAACATCAAATTTTTGAATACCCTTCCTCCTGAGTGGAGCATATTTGTGCCCGATGTCAAACTGGTTCGGGATTTACACGCAACTAATATTGATCAGCTTTATGCTTACTTGGGATAACATGAATTTCATGCAAATGAAGTTCGTTTAATGCATGAACGCAACTCAGATCTGCTTGCTTTGGTTGCAACACATCAGATAACCCAGTCTCCTTATCAAACTCATCAGAACTCATACCAAAACTCTCAATTTCAACCACAAGTTTCACTATATCAGTCTCCACAGTATGTATCACCTTATCTATCTCAACAGTACTCAAACAATCAATCATCAACACCTATTTCAATCACTTATCCATCCAATGATTATCAATCATCATCAGTTCACCATAACTTTTATTCTCAATCATCATCCATCCCTCAATTGGAATATGCTCCCTTAGTTAACCAACGACCTGAATTTCCCCAACCAGACTCGGGTCTAATTGTTCCAGTGTTCAAGCAAGGTGACGATCTCATTGATGACATCAACCATTTGATGTCATTCTTGTCAGCTGTCATCACATCTCACTATCCTACTACCAATAACCAGCTGAGGAATTTGTCAAACCCTAGGCAACAAGCTACCATTAATGATGGAAGAGTGACTTTGCAACCAGTACATGGGAGACAAATTTTTGTTGCTGCGGGTACCACTAGGACCTACACTCCAGCAGCAAGTGGAAGTAATTCTACGAAACAAAGGTTTGTTATTTGTTACAACTGCAAAAGGAAGGACACATGTCCAAATAGTGCACTAAACCTAAAAGGAAATGGGATGATTCATGGTTTAAGGATAAAGTGTTGTTGGTACAAGCTTAAGCAAATGGTCAAATTCTACATGAAAAAGAACTAGTATTTTTGGCAGATCCAGGAATTATAGAAGGTTAAGCCACACAGACTGTCATTACCCACAATGCCGCTTATCAAGTCGATGATTTGGATGCATATGACTCTGATTGTGAAGAACTCAACACTGCCAAAGTTGCTCTCATGGCAAATTTATCTCATTATGGTTCAGATACTCTCACTGAGGTAAACAATCATGATAATATGGATAACAACATGATAAATCAAGCTGTGCAGGCGATGTCGTCTTCTAAACAGTCGAGTGTTGTGAATCATTTAGAGACTGAAATAACCAGTGATAGCAATATCATTCCTTATTCTCAGTATGTGGAAGAATCACAACAGGCAGCTGTTTAGAATTCTAACTCATTTGCACAACAAGATGCACTGATATTATCTGTGATTGAACAACTGAAAACCCAAGTAATTAATTGCACCAAGATAAATCTGGACAATAAAAGTGTCAATGATACTTTAACTGCGGAGCTTGAAAGATATAAAGAACAAGTTAAAGTTTTGAAAGAAGGACAAAATGTTGATTTAAAAAGTAAAGATAACGTTTCATATTCATGTAAACAGTCTGTCGAGATTGATCGTCTTAAAGAAACTCTTTCTGAACATTTAAAAGAAAAAGAATCTTTAATGCAAACAGTTACTCTTCTTAAAAATGATTTTAAGAAAGAATTTAGAAACATTGATAGAGAAATTACTTTAGAAAAGAAGATCAAACAACTGGATAATATTGTTTATAAAAGAGACCAATCAGCTTAAACTGTTCATATGTTGACAAAACCATAGTTTTTCTATGATTATACCACTAAACAAGCTCTAGGTTTTTAAAATCATTTCTATCTGAAGAAAGCTCAGCAGTTGGAACCAAAGCTTTATGATGGTAATGTCATTAAGAACACTAGTGCTATTGTGATTCCTGACTCCAAAGAGACCCTTATACTTGCTAAAGAGAGTCGTTCAAAAATGCTTTTAAACCAACATGATCCAATGGTTTTAGAAAAGAAACTTAATACCACACCAATTGATTATGCTGTTCTTAACCAAATTTCTCAAGATTTTGAAAAATGATTTATTCCACAAACTGAATTATCTGCTGAACAAGCCTTTTAGGCTCAGAATTCTATGAATTCTTCACATCTTAGTCCTTCTTGTAGACCCACCAAAGTTGAAGTTCCAAAAGAACTTCCTAAAGTCAGCATGGTTCATACAAGTTTGAAGAAACTTAAACACCATCTTGTTGGCTTTGATGTGGTTATCAAAGAAAGAATCATAGCCACAGCTATCACTGAGGGCTCATAAGGGTTTGAACATACAAAAGCTTGTTTTAGGGATGAAATTATTCCATTTGTAAAAGCTCTGAAGGACATATTCAATACATTCGATCAATATTTAATTGATGAACTTACTGAATTCCAAAACGTCTTTCATCAAATGGAACATGCTATGGAACAACATCGTTTAAAGTCCAAAACATTTGAAGTTAAAATGAATCAAGTTTTAAATGAGAACGAATGACTCTTGGAACAAGTCATTAACAAAGATATAGTGAACATAATTATGAATTCTTTTGTGAATAATGATTCTGTGAATGTGCATGAATGTAAAAAGTGTCTCAAACTTGAGACTGAGCTTATCAACAAAAAGGATTTCATTAAAAAAAAGACTTACGATAAACTGTTTAGAAGTTATACAACTCTTGAAAAACATTGCATCTCTTTAGAAGTTGACACTCAACTTAATCAGGAAATTTTTCAAATGGACAATTCTGTTTCAAATCAAAGTGCTTCAAATTTTGATCAATACTTTGAATTAAATGAACTGAAAGCTTAGTTGTAAGAGAAAGACACGGTCATAAGAAAGTTGAAAGAGAGAATTAAATCTTTAAGTGGAAATATGAATGAGGATAAGGTCAAGAAGGACATAGAAGAGATTGAAACGATAAATATTGAATTGGAACATATGGTGTCAAAACTTATTGTTGAGAATGAAAATTTGAAACAGACCTATAAGCAACTTTATGACTCGATCAAACCAACACGTATTCGATCAAAAGAACAATGTGATGCTTTAGTTAATCAAGTCAATCAAAAGTCTATGGAAATCTCTGATTTAAATGTAAGTCTTTAGGAAAAATATTTGGTCATTACAACTCTCAAGAATGAATTAAAAAAACTTAAAGGAAAAAGGTTTAGCTGATAATGTTGTCACCAAAAACACCATTGCTCCAGAAATGCTTAAGATTGATGTGAAACCAATAGCCCATAGATTGTTGAACAATAAGATATCTCACTCTGACTACCTTAGGCACACTCAGGAACAAGCTGCGATTCTTAGGGATATAGTAGAACAAGGAAAATCATGAAATCCTCTAAATAATTCCTTAGATACTACTTGTAAGTATACCAAACGAATTCAGGAGTTGCTTATAATAATCAGACAAACCTGCCCTAGCATCAACAATTCAAGTGATAAATTAGTAGTTGTGACCCCAAAGAACAAGGACAAAAGAGTTAGATTCACTGAGCTCGTCACATCCTAGGAAACACAAACATAACAACAACTTCTTTATCAAACCCAGTTTCTAACAAACCTATGTTGTCTTCTACAGGAGTAAAACCGTCTACTACTGCTAGCGGATCACAGCCTTCAGGCAATACAAAGAAAGATAAGATTCAACAAACACCAAGTAGTACTCAAAAGAATAAAGTAGAAGCCCACTCTTGGACAGTTAAATCTGTTTTGAAAAATAAGAATTATGTTGTGGAACCTAACAGAACTGCAAATGTGCAGCATTCTAAGCTTAATACGAATTCTGAACTTCTATGTGTTTAGTGTAATGGTTGCATGCTTTCTGATAATCATGATTTGTGTGTTCTTGATTTTGTCAATAATGTGAATGCTCGTGCTAAATCTAAATATGTTAAGAAAAGTTCAAAGAGAAAAGTTTGGAAACCAACAGGCAAGTGTTTACAAATATTAGATACATTTGGATACCTACTGGTCGGACCTTCACTATAGTATGAAATGCGTGCCCTTTAACTAGGATTACCACAACTGCTGAAGTACCCCTTAGGAAACTAACTGCTCAAGAAACTGATTCACCTAAGCCTGTAGTAACATTGGTTTACTTAAGGAAACCTAGGAAATCTAAAACTAATGTTCCTATTAGCGAACCTAAGGTTATTAAATCTATATCTGTTAACAACAAGGAACCCAATAAATCTTGGAGATCCATAGTTTCTAATGTTCCATCTTTCTCTCTTGATGAATGCAGGTTGTCCAAATTGTTCTCTGGTATTTGGACTCCGGCTGCTCCAAGCATATGACCGGAGATCGCTCTCAGCTCACCAATTTCATCAATAAATTTTTGGGTACAGTAAAATTCGGAAATGATCACGTGGCAAAGATATTAGGATATGGTGATTATCAGATTGGGAATGTTACGATCTCAAAGGTTTACTACGTGGAAGGACTCCGACATAACTTATTCTCCGTTAGGTAATTCTGTGATTCGAACCTTGAAGTTACTTTTCGTCAACACACCTGCTTTATTCATAATCTAGAAGGTGTTGATCTTTTGACTGGATCTCGAGGTAATAATCTATATACACTGTCCCTTAGAGATATGATGGCGTCTTCTCCTATATGTCTCTTGTCAAAGTCCTCAAAGACTAAGTCTTGGCTATGGCACCTACGTCTATCTCATTTAAACTTTGGTGCAATCAACCATTTAGCTAGACACGGTCTTGTTCGAGGTCTCCCTAAGCTAAAATTTGAAAAGGACCATCTGTGTTTTGCGTGTGCAATGGGAAAAAGCAAGAAGAAAACCCACAAACCTAAATCTGAAGACACCAACCAAGAAAAACTTTATCTTTTGCACATGGATCTTTGTGGCCCAATGTGTGTCGCAAGTGTTAATGGAAAGAAGTACATCCTCGTCATTATCGATGATTACTCTTGATTTACATGGGTAAAGTGCTTAAGGTCAAAAGATGAAGCTCCAAATTTTACAATCAAGTTTCTTAAGATGATCTAAGTGCGGCTTAAAGTACATGTTCGACGAATTAGAACAGATAATGAAACTGAATTTGTTAATCAGACTTTGCGTGAAAATTATGAGAAGGTTGGCATCTCTCATGAAACATTTGTAGCTCGCTCTCCATAGAAAAATGGTGTTTTTGAAAGACGTAATCGTATGCTAATTGAAGCTGCCCGCACAATGTTGATTTATGCAAAAGCTTCGTTATTTTTATGGGCAAAAGCAGTTGCTACCGCATGTTATACCCAAAATCATTCCATCATACGTCTTCGTCACAGCTAAACACCATATGAGCTTTTACATGACAAACTTCCTGACTTATCATTTTTCAACGTATTTTGTG
The DNA here is from genome assembly GCA_026074375.1 of Tanacetum coccineum. Classification (NCBI taxonomy): domain Eukaryota; kingdom Viridiplantae; phylum Streptophyta; class Magnoliopsida; order Asterales; family Asteraceae; genus Tanacetum; species Tanacetum coccineum. The sequence goes on from BQNB010057871.1 coordinate 26,608, forward strand.
CACTTTGTTATCCGACAAATGATACCGAGAACTTAGGAAAGTTACAGCCGAAAGCTGATATTGGTATTTTCATTGGCTATGCACCCACAAAGAAAGCATTTTGAATTTACAACCTGTAACAATCCGTATTTTTGATCAATGTACGACACTAATAAATAGTGAATTTAATAGCGTCGTACATTGATCAAAAATACGAATTGTTACAGTCCTTCCCCGTTAAATGAGTCTTGTCCTCAAGACTCAAGTTGCGACACTTGATGAAAGTACGAGTTCAGATAAAAAGATGCGAATATTTCTTCCGGAATAATGTTGATGAAGAGGTGTAGATAATTATTATTATTATAATTATCTATATCACTTTTCTATTTCCTTTTCTCTCTTATTATCACGTGCCATGACTTTGCATACCTTTTCAAATTCTTAACCAATTGTGTACTTGCGTGGCTAGAATCATGCCGCCTAGGAGATTTAAGAAGAAATCTGTTAAGAGGATAGTGGAAAAGCGTGTGGCCAAAGTTATTGAAGAATATGAAAAGACAAGAGCTGACTCAAACAATACTGGTGGATCTGGATCAGCAAATACTGGAGGAACTGTTGCACCAGATGTGCAAGGATGTTCGTATAAGACATTTATGAACGGCAAGCCTCACTCTTTTAGTGGGACTGAAGGCGTAGTCGGACTGAAACGCTGGTTTGAAAAGATGGAGCAAGTGTTTGAGATTTGTAAGTGTGCTGAAGATGACAAAGTGAAGTTTGCTGTATGCACGTTCGAGGGTCGTGCTCTAACCTGGTGGAACGGAAATGTTCAAACTTTGGGACTTGCTAATGCTAATCAGATCCCCTGGAGCAACGTAAAAGCTATGATGACTACTGAATACTGCCCAGCAACTGAAATCCAAAGGATGGAGCAAGAGCTTTGGACTTTGACTTTGAAAGGAGATGACATCGAGGCATACAACAATCGCTTCCACGAACTAGTTTTGATGTGTCCTGAGTTGGTGTCAACTGAAAAGAAAAAGATTGAAAAGTACATTCGAGGATTTCCCGAGGGAATCAAAGGAAATGTTACTTCTTCAAAGCCTGCAACTTTGTATGATGCAATCAACATGGCTCGAGAACTGATTGAACAAGGGGTTCAGGCTAAGGCATTAAGGATCGATGATAGCAATAAAAGGAAGTGGGAAAACCAGCAAGGGAACAACTATCACCAGCAGCAAAACCGAAGACAATAAGCTGCTAAGGTTTATGTAGCAGCCCCAACTAAGGGTAGAGGCTACGCTGGGAACTTACCATGATGCAAAAGGTGCAAGGCACATCATCAGCCAGGTCTGTGTCCTCCTAGGTGTGGTAAATGTCACAAGCTTGGTCACCAGGAAGGGGAGTGTCGAACTAGGATTCCTATAGCGGGAGGCAATTCGCTACAGAATGTGACATGCTTTGGTTGTGGGAATCAAGGGCACTACATGAGTGATTGCCCAGAGTTAAAGACCGAAACTAAAGAAACCAAGTTAAAGGTACTGAAGCACGTGGAATGATACATGTCTTAGTAGGAGGAGAAACCAATCAAAACCTTAACAACATGGAGGATGATATCAATGCTTAGACTTTATCCCTTTAGGAATTTTTGCTTAAATTTCTGTTGTACCGAATGATTTCGAATTATCTATCAAAGTAATGTATTGTGAAAACTTCGTCACCTTACTATATAAATTCTAAAAAAAAAAAAACAAAAAAAAAACGTCACTAATTTTGAACGCTCAAGTTAAAGCCATTTAAAAAGGGAATGCAAACGAGTTACTAAGCATGGTAACGAAATATTCAAAAGACATAAATGAAAATAACAAATAAATTTGTTGCCACAACATCCGTTTATTATCTTAGAAATAAGATTACATAAGGACATAAAGGAAATACAAGTTTTATTTCAACCCTCCCCTAACCATAATAATATCTAGTCCTTCAAGCATAGATCCACGCCAATAGCAAGGATAATGACCGGCACGAGAATTGCTAGAATGAAGGCCAAATACTGAAATCCTTCTTCGTATGGGAAGTAGGCAAGATAAATGCCGAGTGCTATCGCGGTCGCCATCGCCAAGATCGTGATGATGTGCAACATTTTTGAGGATTGGATAAGAGAAAATGTAAGTGAAAGATTAAGTGTTGTATGGAGAAATGGAGGAGAAAATTTTGTATAAAAAGGGGGAAAGTAACCGTTGGGGGTTACTGTTCGGTTACTGTTCACCGACCGTTGGGGCACTGTTCACCGACCATTGAGAAAGATGCGGTGACCTTATTGAAGCGGATCCGGAAGTTTTCCATGACTCAAGACATTGGGACACGTGCTGCTGTTTACCTTTCCTCAAGTGCCGCAACCTGAGCCTTGAGGACAAGGCTCTTCTAACCGGAGGAGACTGTAACATTCCGTATTTTCAGGCCATTTACGACGTCATCTATTTTAATAATAATTTTTTTTCCTACACGTTTACTTTTAATTCTCATTATATAGTAAAATCGCGTAAACTAAAAATCAACAATTAACGTAAACGGACACCAAACGAATTAAAGTTTTTGTCAAGTAAGCAATATATTTTTTATACAAAATGTAATATTCAACTTTTTATATTTTATTTTTTATTGGTTGCGTTTAAGTGTTTACGTTCCGCTATAAAAATACGTTTAGGCATACCGGATCCACCAATACGTTTTGCACTTCAACAAATACCCACATTTATACCCAATACATAAAAATTACTTAACTTCATCATTATATCACTCCTTTGCCGAAAATATAGTCATTTATATAAGAAAAATAATGAAACCCTTTCATTTGGTCAAAGTGCACCATACTCCATTAATTCTACACCTTACCTAGTCATTTCATGTCTCTTTGACTTGGACCAAGACCAAAGACCCATTCCTAAGACCTAAACATGTTCCTTTGACTAGTTTACACCTGATATACATGTATACATAAGAGAAATAACACATATGTTTTACACTTAACTAGAAAACCAAAACAAACTTCCCTTTTTCTCTCTACTAGCTCACGGCATCAACCCCCCCCCTACACAAACCCATACAAAATTTTATTTAACCTATCACATCAATACACATCTCCTAAGATATTCTAGGTATTTTTCAAGTATTGGATAAGCATTTTCAAGTTAGTGTTTAATCGAGAAAAGTGATACTATGGGTTTTGAAAAATGGAAAGCTAGGGTTTTTTATCTTAAACAAGGTTTAGATACTTGGTTCATCATCTTACCTCACTAATAAGGTTGATCTAAAAAACCTTCATGTCCTTACTTTCATCATTTTTATATGTTTACATGTTCTTTATGGCTATATCACCACTTAGGACTTTTTAATATGTAAAAAGAGTTATCACTTATGTTTATGAATTTACACACTTTTCTTATGTCATATGTTATAATATCATTCATGGAAAAATGGATTAATAATACGTTGGACATTTGTTTAAATATAAACATGATTATGTATAAATTAGGGTTTATAAAGTTAGTAAAACAAACTCTTTATAAATGAACACACTTGGACAATAAAAGGGTGTTTTAATTCGACTTCATACAGTAGGTTTGACATTACATAAAAATAATACGCCTCATGACGATTCCAAAATGATAAGAAACTCGAAAAACCGATTTATAACGAAAAAGATACGTTAGTTACGAGTTTACGACGAGAAATACTTTTATAAAACTATTTTTATAAAATTTACTATTCATTACAGAAAGTTATGTTTTTAAAACATCTAAAATATGATATAACTTTTAATTACGAGATCGTACTCGAAAGAAAGCAGTTAAATACGGAGCTCATAATGAATAAAATTCGAGTTTTTACGAGTTTTCGATAACAAAACTAATGAAAAATAGTATTATATCTGTTTTTATGAACTGTTAAAAATCACTATTCATCAGAAAAACTAAAATTTTAAAAATGTTATATTTTGATAACTCGACTTAATACGAAAATGTGGGCATAAGAAACGTAAGAAACGGGCTTAAAACGAGAAAGTTACGCATTATTTTCTAACTTGTGCACTATTTCCTGAGGTGAATAGAGCTTTGGTTCGTTTTTAAAAATAAATTTTTGCGAAACATCATTTGAATCAAATTTAGATAATATTTATACATGTCTTAAACTTTATATATTATATTTTACAAAGACAAATTGAATTATTATTCGATTTTACGACGTTCAAATTCCACGAATAATATTTTAAATACTATTTAAATATTATTTCGCCAAACACCGAGTAGGACGTGATGTAGCTTTATATGATTTCTACGTTGTTTAGTTATCAAATAGTTCTATATTACTAGGAAGTTCTAAATGAGGCCTCTTCGGGGGTGGCGTATCGAGAGTTGTTGGGATTTACGATTTAAAGTGTCTAGCTCCTCATCTGTCACTTCACGACTCTTAATTAAGTGATAGCTCCGACACGATAGTTTATATGAGGAGTTTATACGATCCTAGAAATAATCTCAATGGTGTAGTACTTTATATCGACCATATATTGGATTAGGTTGCATTCGGATTCCTTCGTAACGCATTTTCCATTTTGAATACTTGTTGATTACCATTCACTCAAGGTGAGTTCGTAGCCCTTTTTCTACTACTTGTTTTAGTAATTTCGCGGGGAGGAGATTACCTGCTTGATTTCTTTGGACACACGTGTTTTCAACAACATGTAGCTAATTTCTGAATTACATTTTGCCTAAGTACCCTTCCTGTCGCCTAATTCCCCTTTTATATGGATCTGTTATTACCGCTGGGTATACTCTAGTGTTATGGATTGATCTATCGGGGACTGACCATCCCCGTCTAGGTGTGGTTTCTAGTTGACCTTATGACGCATTTAACATTCAGAGGAAAAATTCGTAAGTGTTGGCAGCATCTGTATTGAGAAAATTCATAGGATGTTTTTATAACATCTGTATCCGTGTTGGGGCACAAACCTCAAGTACTGGTTTGATTACAGCTTATTACGTTAAGGTTCGGTGTCATGAGCTTAGGGCAATAATACCTATTTTTGGACTATTGAATGTGTTTCATAGTCTACTATTACTTCGATCTTGTGGTCCACAGCTCAAATTTCCTAGATAACCTATGAATGTCGCTTCAAACAATTTTGTTGTCGTTTTAGCATGTTTTAATCTCAAGGTGCATGAGGCATAAGCTTGGATGGGGAGCCGTGACGGTTATCTATTAGAGCGATTCTAATTTCTTAATTAAAAATTGAATCTTTTGTCTTTAAATTCTTAATGTCTTTTTTATCAAAACTATGGGACCTAACGTGAAAACTCATGATCTTTGTAATGACAATTGATATGGAATCTTATTTTAACGTCCATTTAAGGTCGTTTTCTATATCTTGATTTTTGTACTTTGACGTAGCACCCCATTGTTACCTTTCCGCTGCGACCTGATTTTGGGGGTGTGACAAATATGATGATGGATTTTATCACCAAACTTCCTAGGTCGTCGCCAAGGTAATAAGGTTTTAGGTTTGACACCATCTGCGCGCGCCCGTGATTATGGATGGATTACAAAATATTATGCTCACATTCTTGCTAATAAAGGAAATGATCCATTAGACAAGTTGGCTGCAAAGGTTATTACCTGAACTGATAGTGGCAAGACACGGGTACCTGCCTTATTTATCTATGATCTGTGATGGAAGATTTACTTCAAAATTTCTGGAGGGGGATCATTTCAGAAAGCTTTGGGTAATAAAAAAAAAAAAAAAAAACCATATATTAGTAATGAGCACTGGTATCAATCCAAAACTGTCTGCAGAGCGAAGAGAAACCATTTCAAAAAATCTTTGAGCCATGCTACGTGCTGGCGTGATCAATTTTGCAAGGGCCTGGTTAAAACATTTGCCATTGGCGAGTTTTCATACAATAATAGTTATTCACACTAGCATAAAGGCCGCCCTTATGACGGCATTGTATGGTCGAAATTGTCGATCCACCGGCTAGGTGTGTCCTCTCGTGTTGGTGAGGTTGGGGAAAGCCCAACTGAAGGTCCAATATTGATCCATAAAAATACAGAAAAAGAATCATCTGATCAAGCAAGGGGATGCAAGCAGCTCAGAGGATAGACCAAAAGAAGCTACGCCGAATGATCGGGAAACGAAAGCGATGGAGTTCGAGGTGGGGACCAGAGTTATGCTTAAGGTCCTCGCCCTTGGAAAAGTGTTCGTACGGCTTCGGTAAGCCGGGCAAGCTGGAATCCGAGATATGTCGGACATTTTCAGGTGTTTGCTAAAGTTGGGACACAGTTGCCTAACAGGCTGGAACTTCCATCAAGGTTGAGCAGAGTTTCATATACTTTACATGTGTTAAATTTGAAGAAATGTTTACGCTGACGAAACATTAGTAATGCCGGTTCAGAAGAATTCATGTTGAACGTAAGCTTAGTTTGTGGATGAAGAGCCCGTTGAAAATTATGGAACGGGAGATTCAAATGATTGAAGCGCAGCACGTGTGATACCATTGGTTAAAAGGTTCGCTGGAACTCTAGGTGGGGGCCTGAGTCTTACCTGGGAAAATATGGATTCGTGTAAAAAGAAATACCCACATCTCTTTACAAACCGGGCTTTCGTCATCTACCTACTAGCTCTTAAGCTTGGGACAAAGCTCTTATTAACAGGGTGAAGGACTGTAACATGTCTCTTTTATGTCATTGTATGACATTTTATTATCTGATCACTATTATTTTAGGTCCGATACGCGTTTACTTAATAATTATTTTATGTTTAATTGCGTAGACTGAAAATTATCATTTTAATTGTAAAACGGGTCGTCAAATAAATTAAGGCGTTGCATCAACCATAGTAGCAAATTATTATTGAGAAGATAATTATGTACTTGCGTATTTTATTTTTTATTGGTCACGGTAAAAAAAGGTCTTTGTGTTAACTTTAAAATACACTTGAACACCCGAATTACCTAGGACCTAGCTAGGACTCAAACCAATACCACTCTTTATTAACTCAAAATTTAAATTAAATCAATTCTTGATAAAAACCCACTAGGGGCTTGTTATATACCCAAAAGCACATAAAAAAATCCTTAAAAAATCTCTAATGATCTTTACAAGTACTAGACATCCTTGTTTAATTAATACTTGTCCTAAATGTTCCCTACTAGCAAACATACATATGGTAATACATTTTGGTTCTCCTTTGCTCTATGTCGTGTTTTAAACAAGATCCAACACATAAATCCATAAGATTTCACAATCTAACTCAATCTTGTACAAATTATCCTTAATTAAGAAGGTTTGTACTTATGTAGTTTAACAAAACCCCAAGGTTGTAGTTAACATAGAAAACTTCCAAAACCACTAGGGCCTTGGATCGGTTTGGTTTTGTTTGTGTTATAGAAACAATGCTATCCAAGATATTTGCCTATAAATACTCACACAACCTCCTTTTTGTACACTCTTGCAAACCCACACAATTACCACGAAACACTCTCACTTGCTCTATTTGTTTCGGGTCACCATAGCCGAGACACTATCCACACAAACACGACATCACACTAGTAATCATCAAGCTAAGTTTATACGTTTAAGGGTTTTTGAAAAGCATGGACAGATCTCGGTTTAAACTAAGGCTTGGGGTATACAAGTCGAGTTTCCATACGACTACACGACACACACATTCAAGAAGCTTAGACCCTTGTAAGTGTCTTAGGCTACGTTCATATTCAAGTTTCTTGTTTGCTTCATGTGTTCATTTGAAGGCATGGTTATTATGTTGTTAACAAGCTAAACATGGGTCGTGCCTTTGCATGACATAACCCATGTCACGTCTTACAATATTCAACATATTTAGACTTGTTGTGGTGAACCAAAAATCCATAAGGAACGTAACAAAGATATTGTGTATTAAGCTATGAATGTCTTAATTATGACCATGAACACGTAAATTATTTAACCGAGTGGCTTTGATAACTTGTTGGGAACAGAAACACTTTCATGTACCACGTGTTTATCATAATAAACTTACAACTTCGTCTTGCTCAATAAATGGATGTATACTATAGGTATATGCGAAAATTGGTTTGTTTGGGTTATGTTGAAAGTAGAAGTTTGTACTGATAGCAAGGGTTAGTACTGCTAGCAGAGGTTAGTATGGCTAGTATATTGTTTAATACTGCTAGTGTAATAATAATACTATTTTTTGACATTCACTGAACTTTCTTGGGTACAACCGAGCTCAAACAAACTCTACGAATTGTAAACTCACTAAGCGGTTGTTATGATCCGAGCTAATATTAGATGTTAATATACTGCCAGGCTTAAGAAGTTAGATACTATTATTGGAAGTTGTCAGTCAGCTGCTAGCAGGGTTAGTACTGCTAGCAGAGGTTAGTACTGCTAGGAACTAGTTAGTACTGCTAGCAGAAGTTAGTACTGCCAGCAGAGTTAGTACTGCTAGCAGAAGTTAGTACTGCTAGTAGAGTTAGTACTGCTAGCATATTGTGATACTGCTAGTTATATTAAGAATTTTTGTTTTGACAATTCTCAGAACTTGAGGGACTGTTTGAAACTCATTAAGAACAAAAGGTAATCTTTGTAAACTATAGGGACCTAAACGTATCATATGGAATTTTAGCATTGTAAACCGGTAAATATTCTATTTTAAACTATTCAGAATGTTTTGCCAATAATGTAAACCTAAGGGTGTTTTTATATAATTAAGTGATTCAAATTAACACTTATGAGTATCGGAATGGTCATGATATAATTACGGATACTTATATAACTAAAGTCTCGCGTTAGTTAGAGATGCAAAAAAATCGGTTGTTTTTTTTTTAATAACGCGTTTTGGTTTTTAGAATAAAGGTTTTAAAAAAAAACCGGGTTTTTCTAATAACCGGTTCTTGGTTTTTTTTCGGTTTTCCAAAATCGGTTGTTTTTTTTCGGTTATTAAATGTTCGAATATCTGTTTTTTTTCGCTTCATAAATTTCGGAAATTCGGTTTTTTTACCTGTTCGGTTTTTTTCGGAATTTAAAACTTCGGATTCCTTTATTTAATTAAAACTTGTTAATTATAATCTTTTAAGGATTTAGCTGTACACTAGGGTCGTAGTTCCTTGGAACAACCCTCCTTATACCCACCTTATAGCTTATTTCACAAAAGAGGTGCGCCTTTTTCGTAAGTGACACAAGACGGTTATTTTTGTTGTTTTTTCGATTTTTTGGTATTTTTGATTACTTGATATATATTCACAAAATTTTGAGAAATAAATTTTTTTTGTATTTTTTTATAAAAAATATTCACAAACGGGAATTATAACTTCACGGGGAAGGGTCTTCAAATACTAATCTTCAAATGGAAACACGAAAATCGCTACACACTTCCCCGGCAGCGGCGCCAAAAACTTGATCAGGTCCCAAACTACACACACAAACAAGTATGTGTAATTAAGAGACAAATACAATTATAGTATAGTAGTATACATATTCCAAAAGATTAATGAAGATTGCTTTTGACCAAAGCAATTCCTAAAATCTCTCGGGTCGTTTGTCCTCAGCGAAGTGTGAATAGACATTCGGTTTAGTTTGTGATCGCGCAAGTGAATAATTCAAAGATTTGATTTGTTCTCCTAATTCTACACATAAAGATACGTAAAGCATGCAAGGAAAGTAAATGACTAAGCAATTAAGCAATTAAACTAAAAAAACGTTAACGGGTATTAAAGAAAACGCACCAAAATCCTAAATTACAAAATTTAAAGCCTAGGAATGCGAATTTAATTTTTATAAATCCTAAATAATAAAAGAAAATTTAAAAAAAAAGAATTATGTATTTTTTTTATTTAATATGAATTAAAAACTGTTTTGAAGGAAATTAAATGTTAAAAATAGAAAACTAATTTTATAAATTTTGGAAAAATACTGAAAAGTACTTTGACTCAATTAAAATCTAAGAAAAATATTAAGTTCAAAAAAGCAGTTCAAATAAGCAGTGAAATAAGCAGAATAAGTAAATAAGCTAAAACTGGTAAATAACCCCTAAGTAATAAATTGTGCAACACATAACTTGAAAAAGACCCAAGGGCAGATGGTGTGTGCGTGTGTGTTATAAAGGTTGAGTGGGTTGAGGTCAGAGGTTCGAGCCTTGCTCACCCCTGACTTCCCTACTTTCTTTTTTTCTTTTTGAAAATCTAATTTTTGAAAAAGCTCTACAAGACTGAAATAAGCAATTTTTTGAAAACAACTTTTTATGAAACTCAGTAATAAGCTAGAAAATAAGCAAAAATTGATTAGGAATAAAACACTTATATCTTTTTTTTAAAAACAAACTGTCTTGTAAATTTAAACAAAATAAGCTAACTAAAATACTAAATAAGCTAAAACAGTTTAAACACTGTAGGTCCTTGGTATATGATCTGACTAGCCTTTGTAAGACGATAGATAACTTGGATAAATCCAAATCAACTATATGAGAGACAACTGGTGCTGAAACAACCTGAGTAGGCACTTTTGAGCTTATTTTTAAGCCTCAAAAAGATCATTATGGCTTAATGACTTGCAAAACCTTGAAGCTTATACTACAAATTATACACTTGGAAATCTTGCGGTCCTACAATTGATTTACATAAACCTATGAATTCACCAACTTTATGTTGACGTTTTAAGAATATTTTTCAGGTCAATAAGGCACGAGGTGCGATGATACATTGGAAGTCAATAATTGAAGAGTCAACATTTAAGATTTGGGGTCTTATTACATTTTGGGGACAATTGTTATAAACTGAAATCTTTATTTATATTGTTGAACAATTTGAAGCCACGGGCTTATGTAACAAACAAGTATTTTGTTAATCCGATGTATCTTTTTCAAACGACACGTTTAGTAGCCGTTCTCAGATCTTGTGCTATTGATCCATAAAGTAACGCCCTCGGATATTCAACATTCCGTTGCGTACTCAGATTTAAGGGTGTTACAAAAACAACACCTAAACAAATACTTAACCAAATAAACTAATTTATAAAACTCAAAGACCACAAACTTAAACCATAAGTTCATTGAAACCTAAAACTTGAATTTCTAACTTTAAAACCAACTCAACTTGACTTAAAGGCTTATTTTAAGCTTATGTAAACTGACTCAGAAACCAAAAGTGATTTTTTAACCCAAATTGATCCATTTTAAAGCTTGATCCAAACACTCCTTAAGTTTTTGAAAGTGAAAATTAAAGCTGAAACAGACTATAGCAAGCTAATTTTACTGACAACAGATTAACATCTAAGTATTTTATGATCTAAAAAGTGATTTTCTAAGGAAATTAAGCACTAAAATAAGCTATTCTTAACTAAGCTATTTTTTATATTTTTATGACAGATTTGATATAAAACTTAGAAAA
>BQNB010057872.1:0-21095 GCA_026074375.1 Tanacetum coccineum
TGTAGAAACAATATACGTGTAGAGGAAGCAAAGATACAAAAAGAAGATTAAAGCTTGTAGAAAGCATCATATACTCTATTAAAGAAGAAAGACGATAACTGCAAATAGTTTGGCATATGCTAAAAATTATCTAAAGTATCATATGGCAAAAGAAAAACAACACTTGTTGAACATATAATCCATTTGGAAATGCAGCACGGTATTGCGAGATCAGAGCCTTCTTCCCCTTCTACCACTCTTTCGACGAGTGCTATCAGTTCGAATCGGAGTAACATCCTCTGTAGGGTGAAAACAAAAACAACTAAGAATCATATATAGCTTAGCATAAAAAAATGAAATAGAAGCTTTAATCAAAATAAAACCAACTCATAAGCTTTCATCCATGTGGGCTTTCTTAATAATCAATTTTGGTTTAGTTGTAAGAAAATCATAGTTAATCAAAAAATCCGAACAAAAGCTTCCTTTGCCAGAATTAACATTGACCTAAACATCTACCATCATATTCTTTATGCATATATATTCATATCAAATGCCCAAAATCTTACGTTTGCAAGACAGATCGTTGTTTTTATAATACATATTTATCAACAGCTCAAAATCATATGTTTGCAAAATAAATGTTGTTTTTAGCAAATTGGAGCTGGGTAATACCGGTCTTTGTAGAAACATCCCAGCTTGTGATAATGTTTGTCGTTCGTCAAAAAACAAAAAAATACAATGGATGAGAAATTGTTTACCTGAGATTGTATATTCATTGTTATTTTTCTGGACTGAAACTTACGAAGATCTTTATCTTGTATGGAAGTGGAAGGCTATTTTGATAGATCATTGATAATATGAATTGATTATCATGTACATTCATCCATTTGAACAATTAGTAGGTTAACATGTGTGCAGTTTTCACTTCAGCACAAAATAGGACAATATGAGTAAAAAATCATCGTGAAAGCCAACAAATTGAAACTGTGACGAAAAAATACGTTTAATTTATGTGCAAGCAAAATCATTTCTTGAAACAACCACGTAAAGTTACCCGTGTGAGAATACCAGCCTTTGTAGAAACATCCCAACTTGCGACAATGTTTCTTGTTCGTGAAAAACTAAAAAAATACAACGGATGAGAAATTGTTTACCTAAGATTGTGTATTTATTGTTATTATTTTGGATTGACACTTACGCAAATCTTAATTGACAAAATTTGAGAGTACGTAGATAGATAATCAATAACGTTAGATAATGTAGACATAATAAATGAAATTAAAATAAAGTGTTCATGTAATTTGTATAAAAATGACAATAAAAAATGTTTAAAAAAATAGATAATCATTATTCATATACGAAATAAAACTTCTTTTTTTAACGAAATTTAGTTTGTACTAAAATAACAATAAAAGGCCCAGTAATGTGTTTGTATTGCGCTAAAACAATTTAGTTTGATGAGGCCGAACTATATACGAATGCTGGAAAAGTGAATATATTAAAATAATTAGATTTTAACTTTTCAAAACATGATAAATAAGAGTATAACTTTGACATAATACCTTTTGTCGTTTCTACTATTTCGTTTTCGTGAGACATGACCTCAATCTTGTTTCTCCGCTCCCTACATATATATGCACATCATGGAAAAAAGAAGTTTTTTTTAACGGCAATATTATTAGAAACTAGCAAGGCGCTAGGAGTTACAAATACACTAGATAAGGATTTTTCCTCAAATCTATCCAACTAAAAGAGACTTTACAACGATAATGAATCCAATTAAAAGTACCCAACACTACGTCGTCAAAAATCTTCTCCTTTAAAGGGATATCTAAGCCAAAGATGCAATTGTTCCTGAAAGACCAGAGATGCCACCATAAACCGTAACATACTCCTTCCAACAAATTTTTTATCTTACCACGAAGATTGAGATTCAAAAGCCACGAAAACGAGTCGTCGTATGACTTGATATCCACAAAATCAACATTCCACCAGCGGCATATCTTTTTGAAGATATCGGTTGCAACATGACATTTGAAAAACAAGTGACTCACAGATTCAACCTCACGATCACATATGGGACATAGGATAGAGGGAATATCTATGCCTCTACGAGAGATGTTGAGGCGAGTAGGTAAACCGTCTAGTATTACTTTCCAGGATAGAACATTTACCTTAATAGGAACCTCTTGTATCCACCTAGATTGCGAAGAGACTTCTGGAAGCCTGATGTCGTCGATCAGCTTCCTAACGGAAGCAACCGAGAACTCACCTGTACCAACCAATGACCAGACCCATCTGCCCGAAGAAATACCGAGAGTCATACCTTCCAGCTGTGACGTTAAATTACCAAGTTGGGAGGCCTCCGCAACACCTCTAGGATCTTGGCGAAAAGAGAAAAACAGATTTGGGTGATTAAGCTTGTCTGCTACCTTTATTTGTTTGTCGGTCTCCAGTGCGAATAATCTAGGGTATTGAATGTTTAGCGGCGAAAAACCATTCTAAGAATCCTCCCAGAAGTTTGTAACACCCCCAAAAATCACTTACAACGCAGCGGAATACCAAATGGGGTGTTACTTCGTAATACACAGCAATAGATACAAGAGAACGACCTCTAGGTGTCGTTTGAATAATAACATTTGTTAATTCAATAAAAATCTGAATTTAATAATACATTTGTCCCATAATTTGCATCACAATGAAAAGCTTGAATGTAAAGACTCCAATGCACATCAAATAGTCCAAGCATCTAATTCACCTGAGAAAAACATGCTTAAAAGTGTCAACATTAAAGTTGGTGAGTTCATAGATTAGTTTAAATATAAATGTAATCCACTGTATATCACAGTACCATGTAAAAATCCCAAAGATGTTTATAAGTAATGCATGACAGATGTAATGTCACCAAAATGTTCCAAGTATGTATGTGTCGGGGGGCCCTGTAATCCCCAACAATGATCCGACATGTTAATAACGTTCGTTTACCTGGTGTAGCTAATCACCCTAACGGGGGTTGTCAACCCGAATAGACGTATAATGTCCGTTTACCAATTGATTCGCTAATCACCCGAACAGGGATTCCACATCCGAATAGATCAATTTCATAACATTCGCGCTCACCTCCAAGTGATTTACAGTTAGACGCTGTGACGTATACATTGTATTACCTAATTTGGCGAGGATATCAAATAATGCGTATATATACTCCCGTTACCGGTGTCCCCTCCAAGAACACCCGGGCAGTAATGTAATGCGTATATACTCCCGTTACCGGTGTCCCCTCCAAGAACACCCGGGCAGTAATGTAAAAATATGTACTCCCGTTACCGGTGTCCCCTCCAAGAACACCCGACAGGTAGTATTAATTGCTAACTGTTCAATAGCCTAAAGCTAATCCCGAAATAGTTCATTGTAAAGTATTCATTTGAGACACAAAAAATGAAGTCAAATAATGTATCCCATAGCGAACTATGCAAATAAGTATGTAAACCAATTCGTAAACAATCCTGTAAATGCATTTGTAAACAAGCATGTTCTCACCCCAAATATATGTAAAACCAGTAAAACATGGGGCTATAAACTCACAAAATCCTTTAAAACCATCACATTGTTATAAGATAACCAAATATAAGATTTTGTAGACAACTGTATCGCCCCTCGCGGGTTTAGATAAAACATTCAAAAGATTTGAAAAGGAGTCTATGAACTCACATTGATTAACGGGACCACGAACATTAATCCAATAAATCACACTGAATCTGCAACGATCTCCAGACCACGACCAATAAATATTCCGCTCGATTAATACTACACCGTATAAATACTATCAAACGATGCGTACTCGTTGACACAAATCATACATATTTTTATATGTATGCAGTCATATATACATGTGATGAGAAATCCACTTGCGCGTCTTTAAACCTTAACCCTGAGTATATTTTGAATATATACTATTTTCTGTCCAATATAACTTATCTCTAATATTTAAAGCTGATAAGCCTCGCGGCAAAGTAAAATGCCATTACGAACAACTTTCGTGTTTCGCCGGAAGGCTGAAACGGACTCTAAAGTGATCAAATCATTTAATTGACTAAATATGTCATTTTTAAACATTATTAAAAAATAACATATTATAACTAAAGAGATATTCTGATTCGATCCAGTTTCTCGTTATGGAATAGAAGTCCTTTTATGGTCAAACGTCCGTCAAAATATAATTTGTTATATTTTGTAAACCAAAGTCTAACTTATCAAAGTCTCGAATTCCGAATCCCACGTTCTATTTTCTGTTTTATATTATCCGTTTCATAAAGGCACCAAAGTCCATTTTTAGTCCAAATCTCGTCTCAAATCGGTCTAAATATCACTTTATACAATTCAATATCATCACGTTTCAATTATTTATTTCAATATTTAAACTAGACCGCCCCAAGATATACTGATTTCTCACATAATATATAACGATAGAATGAAACAATTTATATATTTTTCGCGTTAAACAAATCACATTATTTCGTGTCAACAACACAACTCGACGCACCCCGGCGAAGTGACAACCAAACGCACCCTTTGTGCCGTGGCTGTTAAGCCAACGCCCCCTTAGGCTATTCGACCATCCAAAACGACCCTTGTGCGTTTCATGTCTAAATCAAACACACCCCTTTAGTTTATTGCAATAAAACCAAACATCACCCTGGCAGACTTAACCAACCAAACCCCTCACGGCTGTAACCCAACCGGCACCCCCGTGCAGCTGTGAACCCAACCCACGCACGCCTAAAAGGAGCTTATAACAAAAACCTACGCACCCGGTGGTTCGGCTGTCACAATCCAAACGCACCCTAACCGGTGCCAAAACCACTCACCCAGCTGTCCACAGCCCGACTTCGACCCCGTCTGTCCACACCAACACAAACATCACCCTGTTCTTTTTTCAACAAAACCACTCGCACCCTACTCGATATAAAAGCAAACGCACCCTTGTTTTCTGATACACCCCAACCCCGAAGCTCCCCGGCTGACCCGCTTTTTTCCGACAGCCAAACAAACACCCCGATGCCCCGGCTGTCCCTAGCCAAACCCAACAAACACACCCCCGCTGTCCCGACCCAACCCGACACAACAAACCCTACGCACCCGAGTGGTATTAACAACCCGACCCGACGGCTGTGGTATCTTAACCCGGACCAAACCCAACGCCCTTTTGTGGTTTTATAACACAACCCACACGCACCCTTCTTGGTGACCTCAGACCCACAAACCAACGCACCCTTCGTTTTGGAAAAAAATGATGGTGATGATGATGATGAAGATAATGGGAATATGGCGGTGGGGAAGTCCGGCTGGGGTATTTTTGGTGGTGGGAAAAGGCTGCGTAGAGAATGAGTGGGGATCGAGTATATCTGCCCACTAGGAGCCTTTATGGTCTTACCCCCCGCCGGAAAAATCCCGCCGGAAAAGTTTTCCGGCGGTGGTGGGTGGTGGCCGGCGGCGGGGGAGCTCGCCGGAGAAGAAGGTGGGGAGGGAGAGAGAATAATGAGAGTGTGTGTGTAATATGAGAGTGAAATGAAAAAAAAGATGTATAAGTTTATATATATATATATATTTAAAATGAAAAGTTATAATAGTTGGGGGGTTTAAAAGTGTAACATTTTTATTATACTTAATAAATAACGGTTCGGACTCCATTTGAGCGACTTAAACAACATTCAAATCTCGAAACTTGCGCCATTGTTTTTAATAATCAAATTTCTGATAAAAAATGAGTATTTATTTGATACTATTTCAGAAATATTTAAACATTAACTAAAATATCTGATATTCAATTTGTGCGCGCCGGTGTTCGCTCCGTCTGCAATAAATAATGGAAATTCAACTCGAATAATCCGTCGTTTTCAAAACACGCTTTAATTAAAAATGGTTGATTAATTTATTAATATTTTTATTAAATATATAATGATAACTAAAACAAATATAATTGTTTCTGTGTTCCCGCGTTGTATATTGTTCGAGCTTAATTGTTTGCGTGAGGCTGTTTTTTAGCCTTTCGGCTCATTCCAGGTTCTCGGGCAAAACTAAAAATTGTCATGAATTTCATTTCCCACGTCAAATTGCTTTAGATTCCGAATCGTGAAAACGTGATTTAGAATGATCGTTCTTATAAGTCAAGGCCAGACCCTAAAAAGACAAAGATTGACATCGTCAACTAAATTCTGAAAATTCTGCGGATGTTACAGTACCAACCCTTAAGAAATCCTCGTCCGAGATTAAATTATGTGTTATCCGAATGTGTGACCCAGAACAGGTTTATTAAAATCTGATAAACGTTTTCTACAGCAAGACGATGATAGCTTTTCTCTCAGCAAGTTTAGATGTTTTCGACACTTCTCAACATACCAAAAAGTTTGCTAAGTTGACCAGGATATATAATCCAATCAAGGTAGAAAATTTTTTGAAAAAATATCGTCACAAGTTTTATGATTGATACTAACACCACTGGTATCGCTCTTACTCGAACATCCCGCTTACTCAGACCACAATATTGTCTGCTTTGCCCTCATGCTCACCACTATTCATTTGTGTTCCTAGCATATGGGGCTTCGCAGTGTCACCAAACCAGTGCTACTCTCACGCAAGCACGCTCAACTTGCAGTTCTTGTCAGTACTAGGATGAACCTGGCGACCTACCGACTTCCTACAAGAGTGACCCGAAATGAATAGTCCAACTATCTGCTTCGTCGATAGGTGTTTATCTCGTTTAAGGGGAGTTGCATTACTTATAGGATAAAGTTGTATTAGTCGGGACCGCTCCAGGACCCAACAACAGTGACCATAACTTCAATACTATAACAAATGGTGACGGGATATTGCACTCAGTCTGTTAGCTCCACAGACAGTTCGTGATTGCAAAGACTTGCAATGTCATAAGTAATAACTTAAGAATGAGATAAGGTAGCTCCGAATGAGGCCTTAAGATTTATGCGGAGTGGCAAGACACTATTGTGCTTCCAAACCTTTTTAACGGATTCTCGAAAAAAAGAATATAAAAAGATAAAAAGAGAAATAAAGAAAGTGAAGAATACACAAAATAATTATTATAAAAAAAATGAAAAACGATTCAGTTCATACCGTGTCAAGTAACGGATACCATTAACCCACTTATTTATAATTACTTATTATACATAAAGAGCGTCCAACATTTAAGTAATTAAGAAAAGAAAAACTTAATGGTTCGGTATCTATACATTTATTTAAATATAACTGAAGAAGCGTACCCAACCTTTTAAAACACAAGATAAAAACATCCACTAAATACTACCCGGAGCAAAACGCGTACTCTCATACCCATCAACGGGTTTAAAAAAAAAGTAAGTCCCATGGACGATGCCTGTGATTCACAGATAATTGGACGAGTGATATTTAAACACTACTTTAGAAAGCTGGAAGAAGAAAACTTCAGGCGAGCTCAAAAAAAGTTCAAGATAATTAATGAATACCCTGTATAGAGTAAATAAGAAAAGAACACTATAAACAAATCATATAGTATTACCAAATCGATCCTCCTATATACAATCCCCGCCTATACAAACTTGCAAACTTAGATACATAACACAATCCCGTGTAACAGATGTGACGGGCTTTTGTTAAAATAGGCAATTATACAAATCAATCCCACATATTACAATTCCCGCCTATAACAATACTTTTAAACTTAAATTCATACATAATTCCATGTAACAAAATTATAACGGCTTTCGCGTAATACGATGTTATATAAAGTTATGAAGAAAAATAATATCTTAGAGACCATTGTATTAACTTACAAAGTCTGAGAACAAAATAGACAATGTGCAACTCACCATGTTCTGTCATATAAATGAACCACTGTGCAACACACAATGTCTTAAGAAACGCTCCGGAAAATTAGTAAAAAATAACACTTATATAAATAATGCGTACGATATACGCGAAGAAGGCAAGCATATATATATCATAAATAGTATGCCACGAAGCACTTAATTCAACACTAAATGTAAGCACATAAGGCAAGTAGCGATATGTCACTTGAAAATGTTTTGTTGTGATGCATATTATTTTGTGAAAACGGTTATAGTCTAGGTAAAATTATGCAACCTAGTTCCTCTATAACCATTGCTCTGATACAATCTGTAACACCCCCAAAATCACTTACAACGCAGGCGGAATACCAAATGGGTGTTTACATCGTAATACACAGCAATAGATCTACAAGAGAACGGACCTCAAGGTGACGTTTGAATAATAACATTTGTTAATTCATATAAAAATCTGAACTTTAATAATACAATTAGTCCATAATTATGCATCACAATGAAAAGCTTGAATGATAAATACTCCAATGCACATCAAATATGTCCAAGCATCTAATCCACCTGAGAAAAACATGCTTACAAGTGTCAACATTAAAGTTGGTGAGTTCAATAAAAAGTTTAAATAAAATGATTTAAATCCACTGTAAATCACAAGTACTATGTAAAAATCCCAAGATGTTTTTATAAGTAAATGCAAGACAGATTAATTTCACCAAATGTTCCAAGTATGTATGTGTCGGGGGGCCCTGTAATCCCCAACAATGATCCGACATGTTAATACGACGTTCGTTACCAGGAGAGGTAGCTAATCACCCGAACTGGGGTTGTCAATCCCGAATAGATCTATAATGATCGTTTACCAAGTGATCGATAATACCACCCGAACAAGGATCCACATCCGAAAAGAACTAATTTCATAACTTCGCGCTCACCCTCCAAGTGTTACAGTTCATCGCTGTGACGTAGACCTTTTATTACCAAATATTGGGTCAGCGATACAACTAAATGCGTATAAAACTCCCGTTACCGTGTCCCCGTCCAAAACCCCGGTCAGTAATGTAAATGCGTAAATACCCCTTTACCGGTGTCCCTCCAAGACACCCGGGCCGTAATGAAAAAATATGTACTCCGTTACCGGTTCCCCTCAAGAAACGCCGGCAGTAGTTTTATAGCTATCAGTTTCAATTAGCCAAAGCTAATCCGAATTATTTCAATTGTAATATGCATTTGTGTCCAAAAATGAAATTCAAATAATGTTATCCATAGCGAACAAGCAAAAGTATAGAAAACCATTCGTAAACAATCCTGTAAATGCATATTGTAAAAAAGCAAAGTTCAACCACACATCATCTCACAAATATATGTAAAACCATTAAAACATGGGGCTAAAACTCACAAAATCCATTAAAAACCATCACATTGTAATAGGAGAATAAACCAAATATCAGATTTTTGTAGACAAGCATGGTATCCCCCTCGCGGTTATAAACATTCAAAATAGAAAAGCGAGGCTATGAACTCACATTGAATTAAAGACTAAGAATCAATTAATCCAAATAAATCACACTGAATCTGCAACATCTCAGACCACGACTATAATTTATGTCGCTCGATTAATAAACCCGTTAATAAATACGATCAAACGATAGCTTACATCTTACCACAAATCATCACATAATTTTATATGAATGCAGTTCAATATACATTGATGAGAAATCCACTTGCGCTTCATTAAACCGGATAACCCTGAGTATAATTTTAATATAACTATTTTCTGTCCAATATAAACTTATCTCTAATATTTTAAAGCTTAAAAGCCTCGCTGGCAAAGTAAAAATGCCAATACGAACAACATTTCGAGTTCGCGAAGGCTGAAACGGACTCGAAATGCACAAAACAATTAATTAATAAATCTGTCCATTTATAATATTTATATTAAAAAAACCTATTTTATAACTAAAGTGTAAAATATTCTTAATCATCCAGTATTCTCGTTATTGGGAGTTAGAAGTCCCATTTTATATCAAAACGTCCGTCAAAATACCATTGTTATATTTTGTAAACCAAAGTCTAAATTATCAAAGTCTCGAATTCCGAATCCCACATTCTATTTTCTGTTTTATATTATCCGTTTCATAAAGGCACTAAAGTCCATTTTTAGTCCAAATCTCGTCTCAAATGGGTCTAATATCACTTATACATTAATATCAGTCTCGTTTCAATATTTATTTCATATTTTAACTAGACCGCGCAAGTTATACCGGATTTATCACATATATATAAATCGATTAAATGAAACAATTTATATATTTTCGCGTTAAACAAACTCACTTTATTTTGGTGTCAACACACAACTCGACGCACCCCGGCTGATGGACAGCCAAACGCACCCTTGTGCGTGGCTGTTAAGCCAAACGCACCCTTAGGCTATTCTGACAGCCAAACGCACCCTTGTGCGTTTCTGTCTAAATCAAACACACCCTTTTGTGTTATAATAAAACCAAACGCACCCTGGCTGTCTTACCAACCAAACCCCCTCTCGGCTGTAACCCCAACCCGGCACACCCCGTGCGGCTGTGAACCCAACCCACGCACCCTAAAGGTGCTTATAACAAAACCCTACGCACCCGAGTGGTGCGGCTGTCACAATCCAAACGCACCCTAACCG
Organism: Tanacetum coccineum; assembly: GCA_026074375.1. Taxonomy (NCBI): domain Eukaryota; kingdom Viridiplantae; phylum Streptophyta; class Magnoliopsida; order Asterales; family Asteraceae; genus Tanacetum; species Tanacetum coccineum. Next base: position 10,501 of record BQNB010057872.1, read on the forward strand.
GTGCCAAAACCCAACTCACCCCGGCTGTCCCACAGCCCGACCCGACCCCGGCTGTCCCACAGCCCGACCCGACCCCGGCTGTCCCACAGCCAACACAAACACACCCTGTTCGTTTTCAACAAACCACTCGCACCCTACTCGGATATAAAAGCAAACGCACCCTTGTTTCTATACACCCCAACCCCGACAGCCCCTCGGCTGTCCCGGCTTTTCGACAGCCAAACAAACACCCCGATGCCCCGGCTGTCCCTAGCCAAACCCAACAAACACACCCCCGCTGTCCCGACCCAACCCGACACAACAAACCCTACGCACCCGAGTGGTATTAACAACCCGACCCGACGGCTGTGGTATCTTAACCCGGACCAAACACACCCTTTTGGGTGGCTGTCGACAAACAACCGCACCCTTTGCGGTGCTATACTCGAACCAAAACGCACCCTTCTTGGTTGTTGGTTGTTTATAACACAACCCACACGCACCCTTCTTGGTGACCTCAGACCCACAAACCAACGCACCCTTCGTTTTGGAAAAAATGATGGTGATGATGATGATGATGATGTAGATGGTGTTATGGTGGTGGGGAGTCGGCTGTGGTAGTTTTGGTGGGGGAAAATGGCGCGTGAGAGAGAGTGGTAGTGGGGATCGAGTAGATCGGCCCACGAGGAGCCTTTTTGGTCTTGCCGGAAAAATCCCGCCGGAAAAGTTTTCCGGCGGTGGTGGGTGGTGGCCGGCGGCGGGGAGCTCGCCGGAGAAGAATGGAGGGGAGAGAGAGGAGAGTGAAAGTGATGTGTGTGTGTGTATAAAAATGGGAATGAAATAAAAAAAAGTATAAGATTTATATATATATAAAAACTAAGTGACAAGTTATAATAGTTTAGGGGTAAAAAGTGTAACATTTTTATTATACTTTTTGATAAAAGCGGTTCGGGACTCATTTGAGCGACTTAACGACCGATTCAAATCTCGAAACTTGCGCCATTGTTTTTATAATCATTTTTCTGATAAAAATGAGTATTTATTTGATAATATTTCAGAAATATTTTATAACATTAAATAAAATATCTGTTATTCATTTTGTGAACCGGTTTCGCTCCGTCTGAAATAAAAATGGATTTCAACTCGAATAGTCGCGTTTTCAAAAACGCTTTTAATTAAAAATGATGAATAATTTATTTAATATTTTTATTAAATAAATACTGATAACTAAAAACAAATTTAATTGTTTTTGTGTGTCCGCGTTGTATATTGTTCGAATAATGTTTGCGGTGCTGTTTTAGCCCTTTTCGGCTCGTTTCCAGGTCTCGGGCAAAACTAAAAAGTTGTCAGGAATGTCATTCCACATCAAATTGCTTTAGAGTCCGAGTCGTGAAAACGTGATTTAGATGATCGTTCTTATAAGTCAAGCCAGACCCTAAAAAGTCAAAGATTGACATCGTCATTCTAAATTCGAAAATTCTCGGATGTTACAGTACCTACCCCTTAAAGAAATCTCGTCCCGAGATTAAATTTGTGTTATCCGATTGTGTGACCGAGAAAAGGTTTAAAATCTGATAAACCGTTTCTAAGCAAGACGATGATAGCTTTCTTCAGCAAGATTAGATGTTTCGACACTTCTCAACATACCAAAAGTTTGGCTAAGTTGACCAGGATATATAATCCATCAAGGTAGATATTTTAGAAAAATATCGTCACAAGTTTTATGATTGATATTAACACCACTGGTATCGCTCTGTCACCATCTGAACATCCCGCTTACTCTAGACCAACAATATTGGTCAGCTTTGCACGCATGCTTCGCGAGTCAACCGGTTGATCGCGCAGTTAGTTATATGGTTTCGAGCATTGTAAAAATTTACAACATGTATCGCTATTATTTATTATGATCATTAAATATCATTTTATGAGCCGTGTCATCTTTGTTCCTCAACCTTGGTCATAGCTCGCGTTTAATTAACAAGATATTTACAAGATATTTATTAGTTTGTATAAGATATTTATTAGATATTTATAGATATTTATTAGATATTTCATTAGTTAGTTATCTAAAATATCTTTTAGATATTTTTCTTTACTTAACCCATAGTTAACTTAAAATAGAGTTTCTTAACCTTAGTGTAAACCTTATATAAAGGCTTTAACTAGTAAGAAGAACATAAAAAACACATTCCTAAGGTGAAACACAAAAGAAAACTCTCTCATTTCTCTGCTACACATCACCCCAAACCGTGCTACTCTCAACTCAAGAATGCTCAACTCGAGTTCTTGGCTAGTACTTGGATGTATCGCGACTATGTCTTCTTACCTTTTAATGCCGAAATGAATAGTCCAACTATCTGCTTCGTCGATAGGTGTTTATCTCGTTTAAGGGGAGTTGCATAACCTATTTGATAAGGTTGTATCAGTCAGGACCGCTCCAGGTCCCAACAGTAGCGACCATAACGTCAATACTATAACAAATGGTGACGGGATATTGCACTCAGTCTGTTAGCTCCACAGACAGTTCGTGATTGCAAAGACTTGCAATGTCATAAGTAATAATTTAAAATGAGATAAGGTAGCTCAAATGAGGCTTAAGTTTAGGCGGTGGCAAGACACTATTGTGCTTCCAAACTTTTTTTTTTTTTTAACGGATTTGATGATTATCGATTTCAGGTTTCATATCGTGTCATATCGGATACCATTAAGACCAATTATTTTATTTCTTATTTACATAAAGGATGCTGTCCAAATTTATTAAATGAAGTGAATTGATTAAACTTATGGTGACGGTGAGTTATAATTTTATTTATTTAAATGAAGAGGCTCCCAATCCTTTTAAATAAACAGATTATAAATCATCCTACTTAATAATTCCCGGTGCAATACGCGTACTCTCATAACCTTCAAGGTAGTTGACATGACGATGCATGTGCTCTAATGAGTATGGGACGAGTGATTTAAAACTCGTCTTTGGAAGCTGGGAGTTAAAAACTGCCAGGCGAGAATCCAAATAAAGTTCTAGATAATTAATGGGTACTCGTTAGAGTTAAATAGGTAAATTTTCTCTATAAACTAATCATATAGATGATTACCTATATCCGATCCTCCTATTACAAGTCCGCCTTATACAAGACTTGCAATATTTAGATTCGTAACACTATCCGTGTAAACAGAACTGGACGGGCTTTGTTAACTTAGCAATGATCATATCAATCCTAATATTACAGTTCAACCTATATCAAGAACTTGAAATACTTAGATTCATACTTAAATCCATGTAACACAAAATTTTAAAGGTTTCGTAGTAGTACCATATAGTATAAGCTATGAAGAAAAATATATATCCTTAGAGGCCATTGTTTAACTTACAATGGTCTGAGGTTTAATTGAGACCATTGTGCATCACACCAATGTCTTAAAAAATTATTATGGTATTTATATATTCTTCTTATATAATATAAGCGTACGATATAGCGGAAAGGAAAGCAGCATATATATATCATCTATATATGATGCCACGTAAGTACTCAATTGCAGCACGTAATGAAAAGCACAAAAGAATGTTTAAAAGTTAGGGGTGGGTGGGTGGGTGTACTGCACTTTGAAAATGTTTGTTGTGATGCAGTATTTGTCGAAAACGGGTTTAGTCTCAGGGTAAAAATATGGCAACCTAGTTCTCTATACCATAGCTCTGATACCAATATGTAACACCCCAATAATTTCAACTTACAACGCCAGCGGAATACCAACTGGGGTGTTTCTTCGTAATACTCAGCAATAGATACAGAGAACGACTCTAGGTGGGTCGTTGTATAATAACATTTGTTGATTCAATAAATATCTGAATTTAATAATACCATTTGTCCCATATTTTGCATCACAATGAAAAGCTTGAATGTAAAAGGACCTCCAATGCACATCAAATAGTCCAAGCATTAATTTCAACATGAGAGATAAAACGTGCTTACAAGTGTCAACATTAAAGTTGGTTGAGTTCATAGATTCAGATTAGTTTAAATATAAATGTAATCCACTGTATATCACAGTACTATGTAAAAATCCCAAAGATTTATAAAGAATGCATGACACATTTTATGTCACCAAAAGTACCAATCTTATCCCAAAGATGTTTATAAATAATGCATGACAGATGTAATGTCACCAAAATGTTCCAAGTATGTATGTGTCGGGGGGCCCTGTAGTCCCCAACAATGATCCGACATGTTATAACGTTCGTTTACCTGGTGATAGCTAATCACCCGAACGGGGGTTGTCAATCCCGAATAGATCTATAATGTTCGTTTACCAAGTGATCGCTAATCACCCGAACAGGGATCCACATCCGAATAGATCTATTTCATAACATTCGCGCTCACCCTCCAAGTGATTTACAGTTCATGACGCTGTGACGTAGACTTGTATGTACCCTAATTTGGGCAGGGATACAAATAATGCGTATATGTATGTACTCCCGTTACCAGTGTCCCCTCCAAGAACACCCGGGCAGTAATGTATAAATATCAGTTCAATCAGCCTAAGCTAATCCGAAATCATTTCAAATGTAAAGTATGCATTTGTGACCAAAAATGAAGTCAAATAATGTATCCCATAGCGAACTATGCAAATAAGTATGTAAACCAATTCGTAAACAATCCTGTAAATGCATTTGTAAACAAGCATGTTCTCACCCCAAATATATGTAAAACCAGTAAAACATGGGGCTATAAACTCACAAAATCCTTTAAAACAATCACATTGTTATAAGATAACCAAGTATAAGGATTTGTAGACAAGCATGTATCCCCCTCGCGGGTTATAAAACATTCAAAAGATTGAAAAGCGAGGAAAAGCGAGGCTATGAACTCACTTGATTAAAGACCACGAATCAATTAATCAATATAAATCACACTGAATCTGCAACGATCTCCGACCACGACCTATAATTTGTCGTTCGATTTATAATACTCGTATCTACAATATGATCAACGATGCGTACATCGTTACCTCGGAAATCATAATATTTTTATATGTATACGTACTGTTTAATGTGATGAGAAATCCACTTGCGCGTCTTTAAACCTTAACCCTTGGTATATTTTATGTATATATACTATTTTCCGTCCAATATAACTTATCTCAATATTTACAGAAAGTTACTATTTTTAGACCTTTCGTTTTTAGATCCGAATAATGATCTTAAATGATTAATTGAAATAATATATTAACCGACCTTTAGTTTTGACCCGCTATATCTAAACTTTTAAAGCAGATGATCCTCGCGGCAAAGTAAAATGTGATTACGAACAACTTTCGTGTTTCGCCGAAAGGCTGAAACGGACTCGAAAGTGATCAAATCATTTAATTAATAAATCTGTCATTTTTAATATTTATTAAAAATAACCTATTTTTCTACAAAAGTGTATATTCTGATTTCGATCCAGTTTCTTCGTTATTGGGAGTTACAAGTCCAGTTTTATGTCTAAACGTCCGTAAATTTATAATTTGTTATATTTTGTAAACTAAAGTCTAAGTTATCGAAACCTCGAATCCCGAATCACATGTTCTATTTTCTGATTTAAATCGTTCATTATAAAAAGGTGCCAAAGTCCATTTTCAGTTCAATTCTCGTCTAAAGCATATCTAATATCGCTTATACATCAATATAAGTCCCGTTTTAATATTAATTTCATATTTTAACTAGACCGCGCAAGTTATAATATTTTTCATCACATTTTATATAAATCGATTAAATTAAACAATTTATATATTTTCGCGTTAACTAAACTCACTTTATTTCGGTGACAACACACTCAAACGCGACGCACCCCGGCTGTTTTCGCAGCCAAACCCAACAGCCCCCGGCTGTTAAACCAAACAAACCAAACACGCCCTTTTCTCGGCTGTTTCCCAGCTGTCCCCGCAACTAAACTCACGCACCCGACCCGGACAGCCAAACGCACCCTTGTGCGTGGCTGTTAAGCCAAACGCACCCTTAGTCCACCTTATTACAACCAAACGCACCCTACGGCGCATAAACAAACCAAACAGCCCCACTTGGGGTGGCTGCCACCCGAACCAAACCACCCCTAGGCTGCCAACATCAAACCGACGAACACGCCTAGCTGCTAAACCTAACCAAACACATCCTATAGTGGCGGTTGACAGCCAAACCGAACCCCCCCTGCTGTCATAAATCCAACGCACCCCTTCGGTGTTTTCTTTATAAACCAGCCGCACCCTTGGCGGTAAAACAAAACCGAACGTACCCTCGTTCGTGTTATAATCCCCAACTCGAACACCCCCTCCTGCTGTTTTTACTTCCATAAACAAACGCCCCCTCGTGGCTATAACCGAAAACAAGCACCCCTTGTTGTTATAACACCAAACCGAGTACCCTTGTGGTTTCTATTATCAAACCACACGCCCTCAACTCGTGCCCAACCCGGCTGCGAACCCACGACAAACGCCTCCTTGGGCTAAAAACAAGACCACTCACACCCGAGTGGTGCGGCTGCCCCACCACACGCACCCTCGTGGTGTTATAACCCAACCCACGCGCACCCCTCTTGGCCAAAAACTACACCGAACGACGAGTTGATAATGGTGGTGATGGGTTGCGGCTGTGGTTGCCGGATGGGGAGGGAAGACGGCGCGTGGAGGAGAGTGATATAGTGGATCGAGTAGATCCGGAGGTGGGGAGTGTTTTTGGTCTCGCCGGAAAAATCCCGCCGGAAAAGTTTTCCGGCGGTGGTGGGTGGTGGCCGGCGGCGGGGAGCTCGCCGGAGAAGAAAGGTGGGAGAGAGAGAGTGTGTATAAAGTGGGTGTGTGTAAAAGATGGAAATGAAATGAAATGAAAAAGATGTATAAGATTTATATATATATATTAATTTAAAATGAAAAGTTTTAATAGTTGAGGGACCTAAAGTGTAATATTTTTGGTATAGTTTTTATAAAAACGGTTCGGGACTCATTTGAGCGACTTAACGAACGATTCAAATCTCGAAACTTGCGCCATTGTTTTTCAAATCATTTTTCCGATAAAAATGAGTATTTATTTGATAATATTTCAGAAATATTTTATAACATTAAATAAAATATCTGTTATTCAATTTATGAACCGGTTTCGCTCCGTCCGAAATAAAATGGATTTCAACTCGAATAGTCGCGTTTTCAAAAACGCTTTTAATTAAAAATGATGAATAATTTATTTAATATTTTTATTAAATAAATACTGATAACTAAAAACAAATTTAATTGTTTTTGTGTGTCCGCGTTGTATATTGTTCGAATAATGTTTGCGGTGCTGTTTTAGCCCTTTTCGGCTCGTTTCCAGGTCTCGGGCAAAACTAAAAAGTTGTCAGGAATGTCATTCCACATCAAATTGCTTTAGAGTCCGAGTCGTGAAAACGTGATTTAGATGATCGTTCTTATAAGTCAAGCCAGACCCTAAAAGTCAAAGATTGACATCGTCATTCTAAATTCGAAAATTCTCGGATGTTACAGTACCTACCCCTTAAAGAAATCTCGTCCCGAGATTAAATTTGTGTTATCCGATTGTGTGACCGAGAAAAGGTTTAAAATCTGATAAACCGTTTCTAAGCAAGACGATGATATCGGCTCGCAACCGATGTGACAGTCTATTAAAGGGTAGAGGTAATAATACAAAAAAACTGTAGGCTGAATAAAAGTATATGTGCTCTGTTGGTTCGCTGTCCGATTGGCAGTCTTCAAAAGAAGCCCATAGTAAAAATAATCAATCCAAGTCCCAATAAAAGTTTGCTGCATCAGATCGGTTCGCTGCCGATTTTTGCAGCCTTCAAAAGGTCAGGATCCCTTGTCGAAATAAGACTCCCTGAACATGGTCGGCCGAGCATAAACCGATAGGCAGTTGTTTAATAGAACCGGGAGGTTTAATAAAGTTTGCAAATAAAAATACTAAGAATAAGAATAGAAGCCAAATTTTTGACTCTAGGTTATCTAAATAAAGCCTTCTGTCTGCTTGGTACTCGTAGTTGAAGTTGTTTCATGATGAAATAAAAAAGGATAAGGACAAGGACCACCGCAAGAACAACAAATCACCTCAACAGCTATTATACGGAAGCTGGAGGTGGGGTTTTGCTTGAAATTGTTTAAGATATTGTCATAGCGGTAATCATCAGCACTTCATATGCTGATTTACTGCATGAGTAAGCTGTGTGGCTATATCGGTAGAAGAAAATTACGATCACTAGATTACACTTGGAAACAATCGATTTGTTTCGTGAATTGCGGACCATGGAATTTTTTTTTTGATAATCGACAACACATCTTGGATACTTCTATCCCAAGAGATTTGCCACCTGCGGCAGAATTCAAGGAAACTTGGTCGCCGTGTCAAGGCATTGAATAAAGATCAGCTGGTTTCAATTCGGTGAAAACCATGATGATGACCACAGGAGATCCTTGTACTAATCCCATGCCTCATGAAGACGATTCATCAAACATTTTGTTGAAAAATAGAAATTTCATTTCGAAGGTTTTGTCGTTCTTGAGAGAGGAAAGAATTCGATGATGAATATGAAACAAGAACTTCCACGGTGAGAATAGAACGATGGGGTTCTTTTTCAAGCAACGACGGCTTGCCCCGCAAGAGAGAAAGAAAAGCATAAGCCTTAATCGCCTGAATTAGGCATATCCATGTATATTATTGTGGAAGTTTTTTGTTGACCCAAAGAATGTGATCATGGAGGATTGTCTTTGTCTCAGTCCTAAGAATTGTCGAATTCCCATCATAATAATGAGAACAATGCTTGAGCTCGAAATGCCAGCAATATTGGTGAACTACATTGCCTCCGCAAAACCCCGGGGGGTGCACAGGAAGCAATTCCGCCATAGTACGTGATCGGTCAATCGTAACTAACGGGAGAATCTTTAAGAGGAGAAAGGTTCGACTCTTGATTAGAAACTTCTACGGTTTAACGTCACGTAGCGGGTTTGAAGTGGTTGGATTTAGAAAAGAATTACCATACGAATTAGAAGAGAACGAGTGCGCATGCACTAAAAATTAAAATATTCTTCAGGTATTTTCAATTTAATTTCACAATTTATTTTAATGGACAAAACGAGATCGAATAACTTAAACCAATAATCGACAAGCTTCACGGTAGCTCTTTAAAAGAAAAACGCACAAATGAGCGGAGGAGTAGGTAAGCGCGAAGCTATTAAAAACCTTTCTCCTTTGGTCGTATTCCTTCGGAACACCTCCTTATACCCCCGTATAGTTTGTTTAAACTTTTAAAAGGTGAGCCGTACGATCTGCTAAGTAGACACAAAGACAAGTTTCAATCTTTTGGATTTGGGAACATTATTAAGTATGAATGAGCTCAAGTGCAAGCATATATAGATGATGGATTTATATTTCTTGATTTAGTGACAATTATTTTTATGTTTTTTTATTTTTCTCTTGAATGTTTATACTTATACTAAAAATTAATAATACAAAATGAAAAATATTTTTGTATTTTTGTATTTTTATAAATAAAAGAAAATATTCACAAACGGGAATGAGAACTTCACGAGGGAAGGGTCTTCAAAAACTAATCTTCAAAAGTATTCACGAAAATCGCACACACCTGCCTAACAGCAGCGCCAAAATGATACCAACTGTTTAGGGGTAAGAATAAGGCTAAATCAACGGTAAAGTATTCCGAGAGGCTTTTAAAAGATTCGTTTCTATCCAAAACAAAATCCTTCAAAAATCTACCTGGGTCGTACTCCCAACGAGGTGCGAATTGAAAATCGAGAACGTTCGTGATCGCGTTTCTGAATGGTTAAAGATTTTTGGAGTTGGTTTTCTAATTTCTACAATTAAAATGCAAAAACGATGAAAGAAAACCTAAAAAAGAAAGCTAGAACGGATTTAAACCTAAAAACAAGAACAGGGTCGAAACCCGTTCTTTAAAAAACAAAATTTTGCAAAATTAACCCTACGAATGCAAAATTAATTTTCCTAGGTCCTAAATGATAAAAGAAATTTTTTTAAAAAAGAATTATATTTTTTAGACTTTTTATAATTTAATATGAATTAAAAACAATTTTGAAAAGAAAAATGATTAAAAATAGTAAATGATTTTGGAAAATTCTGAAAAAATACAAAAAAGTAGCTAAAAGTATGCTTGATTTAAGAAAAATAAAACATAGTTTCCAGCTTATCCCAATAAGCTGAAATAAGCAGAAAATGGCTTATGGGCTATTTGGGCTAAATAAGGTTAAAAGGAAAATGTGTGCAAAGATAGGCAGAAAAGACCCAAGGGCGCTTTTGGTAGTAGAGTGTGTGTGTGGGACATTTGTGTTAAAGGGGGAGGTCCAGGGTTCGAATCCTTGGCCTCTCTTTTTGCTAATTTTTTTTCCCTTTTTTTTAAAAACTTATAAAACTAGAAAAAATAAACAACTTAAAAAAAGAGAATTTTTATAAAACTGAAAAATAAGCTGCTAAATAAGCAAAAGAAAATGGGCAGTTTCACTTTTTTAACTAAGTCCTAAAAATAAGCTAACTGCTAGGCTATTTTAAGGCAAGATAAGCTAATGAGAATAAAAGATAAGCCAAAACAGATAATCACCTACACTAAATAAGC
>BQNB010057872.1:23688-38021 GCA_026074375.1 Tanacetum coccineum
TCGAACTTCATTTACACGCCCGTGTCGATGTTAATCAACATTTCTAGGTACGTAAATGCTATCGATTCCAAGAGACATGTCGAGAAGATTCTTTTTGGTATTTTTGAAAATTTTCTGATTTTATATTTTGTTTTTCTAGGTTTTATATTTTTCTATTTTCTTTTTCAAAATCTTTTATAAATAAAAAATAAAGAGAGAATAAAAATATTTACAAATCGAAGTTTCCATTAGCAGTGACAGTTTATGGCGATACGTGAAAAACAAAGAACTACGAAGATATTGTTTTAAAAGTATTTGACACAAAGAAGTTAACAAAAGAAAAACATAAAGCAACACAAAGAACTAGGATGATTATTCCGACACAGATATAAGCCCAAAGGTCAGCCCAAATGATATAATAAATTCATGATACAAATTTGTGTTTTTGGAAAACAGTCACGAAAGAAAAAAAATAAGCTTTCCGAAAAAGCTATCCGAATAAGCTAGAAACAACCACAAAATAATCACCAACTACCCCTTGGCGACTGATACCAAATGTTATTCCAAGATAATAAGCTATCCAAACACAAGATAAGCCATACCAATAAGCAAAATAGAAAAGAGAAAAGAAAATGAAAGATTTATTAGAGAGAGAAAGTGAGGGTGGAAGATTACACACACACATAAGTAAATGAAATGGTAACCAACACCCTCTCCATGTGTGGAGAGGGTCCTTTTATACCCAATGCCAACTAGTAGGCGTATGAGCTTTCTACATAGGCCGGGCTTGGCATATCTTGGGCTTTGAGCCCGAAATACGGACAATATTAAATTACAAACCAAGCCCGTTGAACCCGACTAGCCTATTACAATACAAGACCTAGTTTGACTTTGTAAGACCGATAACATTCATGTTTGACTTAATATAATTAAGGCTAACAATCTCCCCCAATGTTGAGGTCTCTTTCTTCAAACTCCTCCGTACCACTGATGACATTCTTGTAGGAGTTTGCTTTGATTTATCATTGTCTCCCTTGAACGATGTAAATTTTGGTTTTCTAGGTTTTTCCACCAATAATGAGGTTTTGCTTCCTACATAGATCCCCAATCTCTCTCTCTCTATGATATATAATATATAAATAAAAATATAGTAATGTACTTAATACATATATATACATATATACATATATATATATATATATATATATATATATATATATCTATATATCACTATTATTACGTATATATAATCATATACTATAATCTCCAAGTGCGACGCAAAACATTTCACCTTGACGCACTTATCAATATTACCACATTTTCCATAAAGTTTTCATTTTTAGAAAGTTAGCGAAAGTAAGGATAATATAATTTGAACTTCATATTTCGTTATCAATTAACTAACATTATGAACCCTTTGCTTATTATAGACTTTATTCAAAAGTTTACGCAAGTCAAAATTCGTAGTTGACTTTTTACCCCAAAAATTACCTAAACTTGACTCGGCCGTAAAACGTTTGTTTTTAGGAGTTACAAGGCCCACCTTATATCATAACGGACCTTAAAACATCCTTTATCATTTTCAAAAGCCTAAAATAAAGTTCAAAATTTTCTCGACACGCCACGGTCAAGTCAAACTTTATGGTCAAACAAAGTCAACCCAAAACTCATGAAAACGATATTTTTGACATAATCCGACTATCAAAATACGCTTAACTAGTCTATGTAATTATACCAAAACCATCAAAACTTAGTCAATCACAATACACGCTTTCGATATTTTCTGCACTTGAATTATCTAGCAATAATCATATACATGCAATAACAATCTAATTAATCAACGCAAAAACACAATTCAAATACTCACAAAGCTAGAACAAAACTCGACTATGGTTTCCCTCTTTTTGAACCATATGGACGAGTACACAACCCAAACAAACCGAACCTTTTCAATCAACCAACTTGCTAATAACAACAATCTAACCACTTTGAACACACCCTTATACTTGAAATCACTAGAACTTGACCCAAAAATCTAACTTCTTCAAAACTTAATGCACGTGAGGTTTCTATAGTGGGATTTGTAGCTCTTGAAACAAGGATTAAGATGGTATAAACGGATTTAATTGCATGTCAAAAATGAAGTGGTGGTGGTGGTTTCTTTATGGTGGCCGACGAACAAAAAGAAAGATGAAGGAGTAACATTTTTGTAAAAAGAAAAATGAGAGGTATTAGTGGCTATTTATAGAAAAGAACTTTGGCAACTTGGCAACTTTAACCCTTCCTTCTTTAATCCCTTTTTAAAACTAGTACAATGCATTTCTTTTATAAATAAAATCAGCCAAAGACTCGGGTTACACCACGTTTATAAATATTTTAAATCCGTCCCACTAATTTTTATTTAAAACGTTTAATAAATCGTTAAACCTTGTAAAACACGACCTTTAAACACGGTTTTTACAAAAACTCGGGAAAACATCTTAAAATACTAAAATGACATATTTACACTCTCGGAGCAACAAAATTTTTTTTTTGACTTTCTTAGACGCTAAAAACAAATAGAAACTCAATCAAGGATTGAAATTGCCTTATAAAAGGAAATTCTCATCAAACCTTACATAGCATAAACGACTATAATTATTTACGTAGCAAAAATAATTATCTTAGCTCGAGATAGACGTTGACCTAAAACTCGGGTTGTTACATTGTCCCCTCCTTTAGAGAGCGTCGTCCTGGTGCTCAGCTCGACTTATCTGCTTTCCTTGCTTCATCCTTGCTTGTAAAGAGACAAGGGTACTTTTTCTTGATCTGATCCTCACGTTCCCAAGTAAATTCTGGACCTCTTAGCGAATTCCAACGAACTTTAACAATAGGTATCTGACTTTGCTTAAGTCGCTTAACCTCTCTATCAAGAACTTCCACTGGCTCTTCAATCATATGCAACTTATCATCAAGTTGAATCTCATCCATCGGAACAACAATATCACCTTCCTCTAAACATCTCTTAAGATTCAAAACATGAAAAGTACTATGAATACCTTTCAACTCTTCTGGAAACTCCAACGTATAAGCTACATGGCCAACTCTAGCTAGATTCCTGAATGGACCAATGTAACATGGACTTAGCTTTCCGCGCTTTCCAAAACGTACAGTGCCCTTCCATGGCGATACCTTGAGCAATACCATATCACCAAATTCAAATTCTAACGGCTTAGCTCTCTTATCTGCATAGCTCTTCTGGTGACTACGGGCAACCAACAAACGGTTCTTAATCTGGACATTCTTCTCGGTCGTATCACGAATTAATTCTAGACCAGTGAGTTGGCCATCCTAAACCTCACTCCAGCATACAGGTGATCTACATTTCCGTCCATACAAAGCTTCATATGGTGCAACCTTAATACTTGTGTGATAACTATTGTTATATGAGAACTCGACCAATGGTAGATGGCGATCCCAACTACTTTCCAAAGGTCAATCACATAGGCCCCTGCAACATTCTTCCCAGTGTTTTTGTAATTGTCCGTTACTCTCGCTTTGACCATCCATTTGAGGGTCGGTCAAGCGGGTACACATATCCAGATCTCCGTCCCTAACGCCTCTGAAGCGATCACTAGAAAAAAAAAAAAACTAAAAAAGAAAAAAAGAAGAAAAAAAAAAGAAAAAAAAAAAAAAAAAAAAAAAAAAAAAAAAAAAAAAGAAGAAAAAAAAAAAAAAAAAAAAAAAAAACAAAAAAAAAAAAAAACTAACAAAAAAAAAAAAAAAAAAAAAAAAAAAAAAAAAAAACAAAAAAAAAAAAAAAAAGAAAAAAAAAACCCCCCACCCACCCCCCGCCACCCTGCCCCCCCGATCCCCCTCGACCTCCCCCCCCCCCGTCCCCCCCCACCCCCTCCGCCCTCCCCCCCCCCCACTCCCCCCCCCCCCTCCCCCCCGCCCCCGCCCCCCCCCCCCCCCCCCCCCCGCCTCATATGGTGCAACCTTAATACTTGTGTGATAACTATTGTTATATGAGAACTCGACCAATGGTAGATGGCGATCCCAACTACTTCCAAAGTCGATCACATAGGTACGCAACATATCTTCTAGTGTTTGTATTGTCCTCTCACTTTAACCATCCGTTTGAGGGTGGTAAGCGGTACTCATATCCAAATTCGTCCTAATGCTTCCTGAAGTGATCTCTAGAATCTTGACGTAAAATGGCTATCTTGATCCGAAATGATTGAAACAAGAACACCATACCTATACACTATTTCCTTCAAGTAAAGTCGCTTGAGTTTCTCCATACTATCCATTTTCTTCATTGGTAGGAAATGAGCTAATTTGGTCAGTCAGTCGACAATAACCCAAATCGTATCATACCCACTTGGCGTTCTCGGCAAACCACGCACAAAATCCATAGTAATCCTTTCCCACTTCCAAATTAGAATCTCAGGTTGTTGCAACAATCCAGATGGTTTCTGATGCTCAGCTTTGACCTTTGCACAAGTCAAAAACTTACTAACATACATAGCAATATCCGCTTTCATATTCGACCACCAGTACAACGAATTTAAATCTTGATACATCTTGTCCGATCCTAGATGGATGGAATACTTGGACTTATGCGACTCATGCATAACCAAATCCCTCAGTCCACCGAATAGCGGCAACCAAACACGATTCTCAAAACAACGTGTTCCATCAGGGTGAAATTTGAATATTGGCTTAATCAATCTCCTCAAATTTTCTGCCTCTACATTCTCTCCTTTCATCGCTTCTTCCTGAGCTTTACGAATTTACTTAGGTAGATCATTGTGAAAAATCATCAAAGCTCGAACATGCTATGGATTATCCCTTTCTTTTCGACTCAAGGCATCAGCCACAACATTCGCTTTTCCAGGATGATACCGAATTTCAAAATCATAATCACTCAACAACTCAATCCATCTTCGTTGTCTCAAGTTCAACTCTTTTTGATTCAAAATATATTATAGGTTTTTGTGATTGGTGAAAACCACATACTTCGTTCCATACAAATAATGTCTCCATAATCTAAGAGCGAAAACAACGGCTCCCAACTCCAAATCGTGAGTAGTGTAATTCTCTTCATGGACTTTCAATTGTCTAGAAGCATACGCTATCACCTTCTCTCTTTGCATCAACACTGCTCCATAACCTTTAAGTGATGTGTCACAATACACCATAAAATCTTCCGTTCCTTTGGGCAACGCTAAGATCAGTGCACTATACAACTTCTGCTTCAATGTCTGAAAAGCTTCTTTTCCTTCTTCTTTTCCCCACTCGTATTTCTTATCTTTTTGAGTCAACTTAGTTAGTGGCTTAGAATTCAAAGAAAAACCTTTAATGAACCTCCTATAGTACCCAGCCAATCCAAGAAATTACCTCACCTTCGTTGGCGTCGTCGATGCAGCCTAACTCTTAATGGCTTCGATCTTGGCAGGATCAACATGAACGCCACTACGATCAATTACATGACCCAGAAATTGTACCAAATCTAGCCAAAAATCACACTTTGAAAACTTGGCATACAATCTTTCTTTCTTAAGCAACTCCAGGATAATATTCAAATGCTTCCCATGCTCTTCTTCGTCCTTGGAATAAACCAAAATATCATCGATGAACACTATGACGAACTTATCAAGATATGGCTTGCATACGCGGTTCATCAAGTCCATAAACACAGCAGGCGCATTAGTCAATCCAAACGGCATCACTTGGAACTCAAAGTGACCATACCGAGTTCTAAATGCAGTAATTGGAATGTCTTCTTCTTTAATGCGTAACTGGTGATATCCTGATCGCAGAACGATCTTAGAATACACGCTCGAACCTTGCAGTTGGATAAATAAATCGTCAATTCTCGGAAGAGGATAACGATTCTTGACAGTCAACTTGTTCAACTCGCGATAATCGATACACATTCTAAAAGATCCATCTTTCTTTTTCACAAACAACACCGGTGCTCCCCACGATGATGAAATCGGATGAATAAATCCTTTCTCCAACAGCTCTTGTTGTTGTATCGACAACTCTCTCATCTCAGATGGTGCCAATCTATACGGTGCACATGCAACAGTTGCAGCCCTCGGTACTAGATCAATTCGAAACTCTACTTTCCTTGGCGGTGGTAGTCCTGGCAACTCCTCAGGAAACACCTCAGGAAAATCAAGAATTACAAGCATGTCTTCCAATCGTTTCTCCTTCGACTTGTTTTCTGTTACGTATGCCAAAAACAAATGACAACCCCGCTCGACGTACTTACGGGCCTTAATACAAGATATGACCTTTAATCAAGACATACCCTTGTCGCTTCCGACTATCAGCATCTTGTTTCCATACGGTATACGAACAACTTTCTCGCCATAGACGATCACTGCATCGTGCTTGACAAGCCAATCCATACCGATTATGACGTCAAACGTACCAAGCTCAATCGGCATAAGATCGATTTCAAAAACATGGTTCACCAATTTTAAAGTGCAACCTTTCAAAATAGTGTTCGTACTAACTACCCTTCCATCAGCTAACT
Source organism: Tanacetum coccineum (assembly GCA_026074375.1). Lineage (NCBI taxonomy): Eukaryota > Viridiplantae > Streptophyta > Magnoliopsida > Asterales > Asteraceae > Tanacetum > Tanacetum coccineum. The sequence continues at coordinate 30,197 of BQNB010057872.1, forward strand.
CTACCTCATAACTAGCTCCTATTTTAACTGGATCGATATCAAGAATGGAACTAAATCTAGTATCTACAAAACTCCTATCGGAACCCGAATCAAATAAAACAAAATCATAGCGGTTATTGAGCAGAAACGTACCAGTAACCACATTCGGACCCTTTGGCTCAACATCCTTAATAGCATAAGCTCGACCACGAACTTCTCCAACTTCCTCTTTGTGGAAAACTAGAATGGGGGTTGAATAGTTTATTACTTTTTGATTTAATGTTTATTTTTGTTTATAAAAACTTAGATTCAACTTTTTGTGAATTCAATACTTGCACAATATGAATAATATAAATAAGTAAGAACAAATAAATAAATAAGAGATAAGAGTTAGAAAGATCAAACCATAACACAAGGATTTATAGTGGTTCAGTTACGAAGCACCTCTTCGCCCTACTCCACTCCTCGAGCACCATGGGCTCGCGCGTATCCCTTAGCTTTTGGTTATTCTTTAAAGTTGTATGATTTTCCTTAGGATTGCTCTTACCTACCCTACTATTTCTACTTTGAAAGCTGCTCCCACTTTTCGCTTCTTTCCTTCCAATAAATTATTTCATCCTTAGCTTGTTGCATCATCTGTACCATCAACTTAAGAGCCATTCGTACGGCTTCATTCAGGTTACAGGCTTAGAAGAATAACTTCCCCCCTTGATGTAGCATCATCCCTGGATGTAACATCAACTTTTACTCTTTCACGGTTTAGAAACCTTCTCGAAACACTCAAAGCTAACATCATTGAACCGTTGGTAAAAGCCAAGACAAAGTTATAACTCCTTGACCTTTAAAGTCCTCAGTTCAGCTCATTCTTTGAACTTCTTACTATTGGAACAAAACTCTACATCATCAACTCAATAGAACCCTTATTAAAACCAATAAACTAAATACTCAATCTCATCAAATGCATTTAGTTCACCGTCTTCAAACCTATGTAGCAACCTTAGCAATCCCCATCCAAGTCAAAGCAGGTCCCTTGCAAAGTTGCAGCAACAAACTTAACCTTCATGCCCACTGAACATCACAGAACTCCAAAAAATACTCTCAATTTTGATCTCTAACCATCTTCGTATTTAACAGTCCTTCATAACGAGAAAAGCCTATGATTGCACTTCATAAAACCCAGCAAAAGTGCACTCATAAACTACAGGTTAGGCATCCTTACCCCTAACTTGTTCCATAATCCCCTAACAACATTTCAGCATATCCCCCACCCCCCCCCCCCCCCAATAGCTTCGCATGTCTAGCTCGCATCAGCATCGAGAAGCAGCATCGACACTTTTCCTGTGATCATTCGACGAATAAGAAGCATAAGTCAAAGGTGCAGACGTTGGAGCATAATTATGGTCACGTCACACGGAGATTTACAAAAAACAATCTATATAAGCCCATTCAGAACATTGATATACTCATAACATGTACAGTGACAAATCAATCACAACAACAATCACACACATCAAGTATAATCAAAATTATCATTCATTTTTCATCAACAAAAGTTATACATAGTTGCATTGTTCATGAAATGAATACAAATCGTTACAACCAAATAGCACAATTCTTAGTAACTTAGGATTCAGTTTAGTGATTACACAATAAAGATACTACTAATTAAAACAAACTACAAGCTATGATGAGAACCTCGCGCTCAGATGATGGACTCTTTTTATCTTCAATCGGAACATCAATAGCTTCATTCGGTCTTTCTTTAAACATAAATCCTCTACGAATCATCTCTTGATAGAACTCATGAGCTCGAACTCTAGTCTAATAGAGATCTCTCTTGACTCGTTCATTTTTCATACGAAGGAATGTGTTGCTAAACCTTGCTTCTTCAAGTTCCTTCTTCAATTTCTTACACTCAACCTTGTCTTCAGCATTACCAAGCTTCTCAACCAGCTTTTCCATTGCATCCGTTCCTTGCTCCACACTAGAACGCACTTCATTACCCAAATCCAGAATCAACTTACCATAATACTCGTCCTTTGCTTTTCCTTTCTTCTCGACCAATGCATGCGCCGTCTCGCGACCACATAGTCATCTTGAAAGAGAAGCCATCCGACCAAAAAGAGAGTTAATGTCCCTGCCTCGTGAAGACCAGGCGCATAGACCATCGATCTGTCCTCTTAAAAAAAGGAGCATGTAGACAATTCACCTATCTCATGGATGCTAGCAGGAACAGTCTCATCGTTGTGCTCAATCGAGTTCTCAGCCTCAGTCACATCCTCAAGTTCTGACTCAGAAGCAGGCGGTGAGGTTTTCAATGATGCCACCTCTCATAAGTAAATGGTCAAACACTGTCTTATTTCTTATCTTCCTCGAGTTGACTTCATAACATCATCATCTTCTTTGGTTCTTATACCTTCCTTCTAAATTCTTCTTCATCTGGTCCTCGTCCTTTATCCACTAAGACAGGCACTGAGACAACAAGAACATTCATCGTGTTATTTTCGGCCTCAACAACGTTACATCAATCTAAAATGAATGCGGGAGGAATTACTGTGTCACCATGATTAATCTAAAATATCATACAATACTTACTTAATAACGTATCACTTCTTATTATTGGAAACACTATTACCAAAATAACAGCTCACAATAAAATCACAACAAAATATAAATTCATGATTCGTGACATTCTCGTTCCGTATATACCTCAATTATATTTCAAACATATATAATAATAGTTATCATATAATCATGTGCTATTCTTTGCATACGACACATGCATAAATGTACCAATACATAACAATTTATGCATCCAACACATACATCAATATATCCATACTTAACCATTTATACATACAACACATACGTAAATATACCTATACATAACAATCATAAAATTACCATTTCTATTCTATATTTAACAACGGCAAGAGGGATCTGAGGCGAGCATAAAGTAAGAAGCGATATAGTTTTAGTTTTTCAAAAAAGACTTGACCTAGTTCTCTATAACCTTAGGCTCTTGATACCACTTGTAACACCCCATCCAACGGACATTGGATTGCGCAACGGAATTAGAAATTTAGATGTTACTAAATAGCACCATTCACCAAGATAATAGAAAACGACTCAAATGAGACGTTTAACAAACATGTGTTCCATTATTAATCAGAGTTAAAATCGTTTAGGTCCCCGACATAATCGCAACCCAACCATACAAAATTTTAAAAAACTATTGTTTCAAAATAAAAACATTGTTTTAGAACAACTTAAGACATTGTTTTTGAAAGACAAGGAACACACAAGTAGTCTTTCAACAAATCCATCACACGCACGACACCTCCATGCCATCGTTGCCTTCATCCTTGGTTACCTGGGATAAAACATGTTTAAAACATCAACAACAATGTTGAGTGAAATTCATAGAGTTTAAAATAATTAATAAGCAATAATCTTTGAACACATAAGAAATAGTTTCTACTGGCAAACAAAGCCACGATTGGCAAGTAATAGGCAACTTCTTTTCTTTTCAACGCAATAAGCTCATGACACCGAACGTTAACAATACATATGGCATTTCATATGTTAGTGTGCCCCAAAACAAGGTATTATTGTCATATACCTACTATTTTCTAAATTCAAAATGTCCGTTTGATAGGGTGGTCACAAGGATTCAAACCCCGGACAGGGTTGTCAAACCCAATATGATAATTTAATGGCATTAGCGTTCCCTTTAAGGCAATTAACGGTGTCATGCAATAAGGGACTTCTGACAATAGCTACTTATGCTGAAACAATCTCGTAATCTGTGTCCCCAGCAACCTAAACACAAAATGGAGTTTGTTTAATAAAACAACAAGCCTCCCGTCGCCGGTTTAAAAAACCAAATAAAAGATTTAAATGCGAGGCTATGAACTCACCTTAAGAAAAATATCCAATTCAATCAAATCAACAAGCGCAAATAGCTTCACGTCTTAACCGCGACCTATATAATACATATATAGCGGTACGTGACTAAAAGTATAATAATTCATATAATACATACTTGCATATATATATATATTTATATATATATATATATATATATATATTACGTACATACAATCATATACTATATTCTCCAAGAGCGACGCAAAACATTTCACTTTGACGCACTAACAAGTATTACAGGGTACAATTTCATAAAAGTATTCAATTTTTAGAAAGTTACCGAAAGTAAGGATAATATAATCCGAACTTCATATTTCATTATCAATTAACTAACATTACGAACCCTTTCCTCATTATAAACTATATTCAAAAGTTTACGCAGGTTTGACTTTCAAAAGTCAAACTTTGTAGTTGACTTTTTACCCCAAAAATACCCAAACTTGACTCGGCCGTAAAACGTTCATTATTAAGAGTTACGTGACGATCCACCTAGCGAAACGGAGCTTAAGGCGAACACTATCACTTGACATTATCAAAAATAACTTTCAAAAATTTCTTGACTCGCTACAGTCAAGTCAAACTTTCGGGTCAAACTTGGTCAACCCAAAACCTATGAAAACGATATTTTTGACATAATCCGACTATCAAAATACGCTTAACTAGTCTATATAATTATATAAACGCAAAACATCAAAATTGTTCAAATAACCAAACACACTTTCAATAATATTTGTACTTGAATCTCACCATCATTCACCTCATTACCTTGACTACCTACTTGGCCACCTTGACCATCAATCCCACCATTACCCTGATCACCAGATCAACCTCTAGTTCTACCACCTCCTTTACCAGTCCGTCCACCTGTCTTTCCTCCTCGTGGTGCGACAGTTGCACGGCCAGCACTTCGTGTCGTCTTCCTTGGCGGAATTATCTATACAAGGGAGGACATAGGTAACGTTAGGTAGGCGGGAAGGTTAATATATAGGATAACTTAATATACTATAATACGCATAATATGGTCCTAAGGTGTCAACACCAATTTATGCAAACGATATTACCAAATACGCGTGGGTTGTGATACATTTATAACTACGTTTGATGCAGATGCGGTCAACGACCGAGTCAACATAACAAATACGCTTGGCACTTATTTTTCGACAATAAATTATGGTGGCGGATTGGGCTGAAATTCGTATGGTCACTCGGAAATGGCCTAACGATCAAGACTCATTAGTGTGTATGAGCCCTGTCAGTTTTGGGCCTTTCAGGGTCGTTTGGGGCTTCAAAAAATGCGTTTTTCTATTTTTAGGCTTTATTTTGGTGTTTTTCAATTGTGTTTTGTATTGGATTTTATTTCCTTTTTATTCTAGAACTTATCCTCCTTTATAAGGATGATTTTAGGGTTGTCTCTGGCAGCTTTTGAGAAACCTACAAATTAATTAAATAAGAGAATTTCTCGTCTTGAAAATTTCGGATTAGTTCTTGTGATTGTGTGATTTGTTTTTCTATCGGTCTGCATTAACGTTGGCCACCGTACTTATACCCGCATCCTTTTCCAGTTGTACCTAGTATTGAGCTCGCACGTTTCAATGATTGACTTTTCTAATACGATATACTATATAACCATAGAAGCAAGTATAAGCGGAACACCGCGTACATAGATCCTATAACACAACTATATGAGGTTCTTAGGTTATAGTCTAGGCCAAACCACCTAGTTCTCTATAACCTTGGCTCTGATTACCAATCTGTCACACCCCGACATAGGCAAAAACACTGGTATGCGACAAAAAATGATCAATCATAACACAAGGTACACGATAGAGAAAACTAAAATGCATTAATGAAAAGTGTCATGATGATCTTCAACCTCAAATACATACTTGAGTGAAGTCCCAACAAGAACACATCAAATAGTCTCCACAATACAACCAAATACCTACACAGGGGTCCATACTAGTCTTAAAACAACAATCCTCAAAATACTTAAGTTCAACACAAAGCTGAATGTCAAATCTCTCAGAACGCAATCCATACATAATGCTCTTAAGGTCTGCTAAAGCTTGCAACTCAGCTTCACTGATCATTCTCAATACCTGAAAATGATACTCGAAAAGGTCAACAAAAATGTTGGTGAGCTCGTAGGTTTGATAGAAAACCCAGTCGTTGTGCCAATATTTTAAGTAGTGGATAATTGTGCAATATGATAGTGAATACATGCAACACATTCAATTTTCCAAACATAGAAACTCCTTGCTATCTAAATCTCATCCATATGGACACCATTGCCATGCAAGGTCCTCAACTCTTAATTCACACGCACCTAAAGCCTACCAACTGGAGCTATACATAAGGCGGAAGATCACATATCATTTCAAACCATAGCAAGTCCATGCTATAAAAGATCTACATAGAAAGTTCAACACAGCATATTCTACCAAAACTCATGTCATTCACATAGCAGTCATAGGCACATAACATTGTCCCGAAAACAAATCAACTTTTGCACAGTATAAAAAACAAGTTCAAAACAGATTTGAGTATCATTTTCCCCTAACATAAAAGATTTAAAAAGTGGGGCTACGAGAGCTCGCCTCAACAAGGTGACAGTAGCAAGATTAAACAAGCAAATGCAACGACGTTCGAACATGACCTAGTCCAATTAATGTCCATTTCAGATATACGCTTCAAAACATGTTTTCTAGGTTGATGCATAGAGGTCAAACGAGTGTTGTACGGTCACCCTTAGACGTTATCAGTGGTGTGATGGTTGACGACTTGGATCAAGCTAACATACTCCAATTCTTACTTTAGTATAATATACTTATATTATTTAAGTAAAATAAATAAGTAATATAAGATAACTAATTAATAGACATTCAAAATATACTTTGGTAAATTCATTCGGTAACCTTAGTTACCTTAATTAATTGTATAGCTTATAGGAAATTAAATGTTTATTTACATAAAACAACTTAGAGAAGTTTCATATTTTATATTTATAAAATATACATTTTTTGTCTTTTAGTCGACTTATTTAAAATAATACTCCCCTCGTCCCATTTTCATTGTCCACGTTTCCTTTTTGGGATGTCCTAATTTAATTGTCCACTACTAAAATAGATAGGAAAGTTTGATAAAGTTTACTATATTACCCTTGTTTGAAATTATTATTACAAACTTTAAAGAAGAACTTAATTAATTAGCTAAGGGTAAAACTGTTATTCTGTCAAAAAGTAAGAGAGAGAAAGCAGTAATAAATGCATTTTTATTAAACTGTGTGTTTTTTGTCGGGAGACATTAATTTTGGGACGGAGGGAGTAATATTTTATTATTTTGTCGTAAAAGTATTTTTTTTTCATTCCATCATTTTCTGACAAAATACCAAATTCATATCTCGCAACGTTTACCAAAACGTATTTCCCAAAACGACTTTCAACATCATTACCTAGGTATGTTTCACTTTCCAAAAGTCCGTCAAACCTATAAAAACGACTTGCTTTCTCTTATTGGGCCTGGCCCAATAAGAGAAAACAAGTCGTTTTTATGGGTTTGATGGACTTTTGGCCCAATAGAAGTCCATTAATTTATTTGTAGGTATAAAATACGATTTAGGCCTAATAGTGAAGCCCATTAGTAAATATAAGCCTAAACGATAGTTACCATAATAATCCGAACCACAATAAGCCTACAATAAGCCACGGTTTATTGGGCTTATTGGGCCGTGTGCCTTATAGCTCCCAAACAAATATAATAAGCTTTTAAATAAGCTAATAAGCTATGTAGTTCTTTAGATATCACAATAGACTATCAAAATAAGCTCATAAAAATACGACATAAGAGGTAATCAACAAAAAAATACTTGTTTCCTTGTCCTTGTGGTTTTCAAACCAACATAAGCCCAAAATAAGTT
>BQNB010057873.1:1710-38021 GCA_026074375.1 Tanacetum coccineum
AACAACTAACACATATCGCTTTCCGTTAATACTTTCTACACGCATCGGACCACACAAATCCATATGAAGAAGATAAAGTGGCGTATTCAAAGCAAAAGCCATTTTGGACTTGTGATGTTTCCAATGAATCTTCCCTTGTTTACAAGCGGAACACAAATGATCTTTCTTAAATTTCATCTTAGGAAGACCTCGAACAAGATTGTTTTTCATAAGGTTATTGATTGTGGCAAAATTCAAATGAGAAAGACATTGATGCTACAACCAAGATTACGAAGAAGAAGCCTTTGCTAGAAGACAATCCGATGAATTTGAAGCGATTTCGTTAAGAGTGATAGTATACAAATTCGACAAACGATCACCGGTAAGCAAATCTACACCATCTTTGTTTCGAACAAAACATGTAAACTTTCGAAAGGCTACTTCAAGACCCTTGTCACAAAATTGTCCAACGCTAAATAAGTTATGTCCTAAACCTTCGACATAATAAACTTTCTTGATCTTCATTGATCCAATAACAACATCTTCATAGCCAACAATCACCGCAAAATCATTATTACCAAAGCGAACCGTTCCAAGAAAATTTTCCACAAAGTTCGTCAAAAGAGCACGATTACCCATCATATGCTTTGAACATCCCGAATCGATGATCCAAAGATAAATCTGAACAATCTCAACAATGGTTTCTTCAGCAGATGATGAACTTTCCTCTGAATCTAAAAGAACCTTTTCCATTTTAGCCATGAAAACCATATTTGCATTAATCTCCTGATCTAAATCACTACTAGACTTCATCCAAGCTTGGTCCTCAGCAAGAAGAACTTGTTCATCACTATCTTTCTTAGCTAGCAACATCTTTGTCTTGTAGTAGTTGTAGTCTTTGACCTTTCTTTCTTGCAGTCTTAGGCAAAATGTCCTTCCTTCTTGCAATTATAGCACTTAACTTTGCTTATATCCTATTTCTTCTCGTCAACTTTCTTATCCTATTTCTTTTCCTCTGACTTCATGTACTTTGGTTTCTTGTTTGCTGAAGAAGAAACTAAAGAAGTTCTCAAATTGTTATTTGTTGGCTTAGCATAATACTTCTTTCGATTAAAAGCTTTCCTTAACAACGCGGTAATCTTTTTCAAATCACTGATATCTTCATCATCACTTCCTTCAGACTCTGATTGAACTACAACTTTCTCTTTGCGTTTGCTCACTTTTGTTTTCTCAGTAACTAACGCTACTGGCATGGTAACTGTTATTGTAAGAAAATTATACTAATGGTAAGTGTTTCTCTCATCATTTTCTTCACAGAATACGCAAAGTCTTGTTTTAATAAAAGCCACACGTATTAGAAATATAATACGTGAAGTTTAATATTAACCAAGTCTTGCATATTATAAAAATAATATGCAAAGTCCAACAATGTACAAATAATACGTATATCATAAGATAGTACGCAAAGTCTCAATATAGCAATTGACAGATTTAAAAATCAGTTCATAGTATGTAATAATCCCCAAAATAAAGAGTAGTAAAACGGGGATCTTGCGATACTTACAAGCATTATAGTTCAATAAGTGTTCAGTTGTCGCCATATATAGAGTTGTATAATGTCCAAAAATGTTACTATATATTAGTGTCTTTAATGATATCCAATTATAGTTTGCGCAAAAAGTTTTCAAATTAGTATACCTCTAGAAATGCCTCAATATATGTACCAAAGTAGTTCAATAAGGTCACGCGCATATAAAATAATTCGCAAAGTACGTTCAAATATTTCATAATCAATAATATTCATGCAAATCACCCCAAAACGTATAAAACATTTAAAAAAAGGGGCTGTGAACTCACCTTATGCGATATGATAATAGATAGTCAGATATAAACGTCGAGAGACTGAGAAATGATAACAATAAATGAGCATCGGGAAGTCAAGTAAAACTCTAAAAGCAACCTAAAAATAAAGTCGCGACTTAGAATTTATAAATATTACACGAATAAATGTAAACAAGTTTTATATAGATTATAGCATTTGAGACGTACATCTTATAAATATAATTACGTTAAAGACAAAATGACTAAACTATAAATTTAGACTAGTTTTGAAGAGCTTAAAATAGACCGGGGCCAAAAGTGTTACTTTAAAAATCTATAATATTTATCTGTCTAGCTTAATATATTAGGGACCACAAATATAAAGTTGCATTTGTAATGCATGATTTTGACGTGAATTCTACTAGTTCTTCTATTTCTTTAATTAATTTTATATATTAAACTACATGTCATTAATCCAAAGTGCAAAGACTAAAATTGTCAAATATCGAAACATTAAGGGCCTTTTAGTAAAACTGATTTTGAAATCACTTCATGTGTTGCATAGTTCTTCAACCTCACATTAATGAATAAAATAATTATAGCTAAAGCATGGCTGTGGCATTTGTTATAAATAAATAAGTAAATCAATTTGATGTACTCGTTATGTTAATGAGACGATCTTTGCATGTGTTTAAGTACAAAGACCAACACTAATTCAAGAACAGTTTCTTTATCTTATGGATTTGACTCTATTTTTGTTTCATAAACCAAATAACAAGTATACACTATCTTAATGTCACTAATATGCTAGTCTTGGTTTCAGTTTTAGTTTTGTAAATTAGCACATGATTACGAGACCCTAATATATTCATTGCGTATAGTTATTAGTGGTTAATTTCGGTGTATGATATTATCAACATACTATAACTCATATTATTACTCCCTCCGTTCCATATTAAGTGTCTATTTTTGACTTTTTAAAGTATTTTTTCTTCAACTTTGACATTAATTATTTCTTCTTATGTTATATGATACTCAATGCAAAATATATGAATGGATAGAGTTTTGAATGTATTTTTCATTGGTATAATTTTCAGTAAGCATTATATAACATAAAAAAAAATATTTACGGTCAAAGTTTATGAAAAAAGAATTCAAAAAGTCAAAAATGGACACTTAATATGGGACGGAGGGAGTAATATATATCCTATAGGAGGTCAAAAACCGACCCGAACTTTTAATTATTTACGACACATTTATGGCACGAATTATTTACGAAACATTATGGCTATCGAGTATTAATAAAAGTGAAAGTATACCAAGTAGTAAACAATTATAAAAAAAACCGCCTGTAAGACAAGCAGCCCTCGTTTTAACGCGGGGCACATTCCTACTTAAATATTCGTCAAAATCAATTCGAAAAAAATTAAGCTCGCCTCCCGCCGGGCGCGCATTCTCTGTTTTTTGTTTCTCCCTCTTTTTTACTTTTTACAGTCAAACATATTATGGCTAGCGGGTTATTATAGAATTAGCTCGTGGAACATAATAAGTACTTGGCTAATTTAGTAGAAAAAAACCGGCCCGTATGCAACCGTCTGCGCGCTTGCTAGACATCCCGTATTAAATTATTCGTTTCAACAGAACGCTGGATTCACAGAAAAAAAATTTGCCCCGCGGGCTATTTTGCTTGTTGATAACATGGCTCGAGTCGTTACCTCTGAAAGAACAACCACGAACTGAAACTTAACGAATACGATTACGAACATGAGCCCAGTCACGAACCACGACCCAAAAGTGAATGAAACCAAAACGTTTAACCCGAGCATGAGTCAATCGAAACAACCTGAACCGGTTCCAACTCGCGAACACCGGCATGAACCGTACCCGAATGTTCGTTTTCTCAAATTCGTATATTCGAACTCGAATGATCTAATAATCAGTACTAATGATGCAAGAACAATAAAAGACATATCAAAAATTATGTAACGAACACACCAACTCGAACATGATCATGGAAATTAACTTGATTCCAACAATTCTTGAGTGATGATCTTGAAGAGAAATTTACTAGCTTCTTTGAATACCCGAAATTAACAAGGAATAATAAAAAACTTTGATGTTTCATTCTTACTTTTCGTTCGGTATTTACAAAAACAATAACGAAATTGAATAATTGAAATCTACATGTTATATATTTTTATTTTTATTTTTTAGTTGATAAGAAAGAAAAAGACTATGAAGTCTTCATATTTCAGGTGGTTGTTATCAAAAAGAAAAGGAGAGTAGGCGTGCTTTGACAAGAAATAAAAAAAAGAAGCATGTCATGCAAAGTTGGACACATGTATAGAAAAATCACTTACATGAGACATGTGTTAAGCATGACTCACCAATTGATATGATTAGGAGTTGGGAAGTGTAATATAAGAGAAATAAAAGTATCAAGTCCTTTAAATAGAAATCCACTTTCTAAAATTTACACATCTAGTAAACACACTTGTTTTATTATTAATTTAGTAATCGATACTTTCAAATTTATAAAATTATAGTAAATAAGCTGACAAGTTACTGGTTACAACCGGTTAACATATGAAAATGACCGACACGTCACCATTACACGTCACGTATTTTTAGGGTTAAGTCCATTAAATAGAAACGTATTTTCCAAATTTTACATATCTAATAAACGTACTTTCCAAAATTTAGTGACGTGAAATTTTTAGGTGAAATCTAAAAAAAAGATAATCTATTTGGAAAATCAACCGGTCATATTTACTAAATTGTCAAAAAGTAGCCGGTTTTAATTACTAGATTGTTAATAAAACAAGTGTGTTTACTAGATGTGTAAATTTTAAAAAGTATGTTTCTATTTAATGGACTTAACCCGAAATAAAAAGACATATGGTTTTATTTGTGTTATATTTGGTTTCGGTAGGTATTGGTTAGACTAATAGGTATACATGTATTAAATTTCTAAGACATGTATTTATAAACTACGGCAAAAGTTTAACATATACCCAAAATTTAGCATAGATCCAATGAACCAATTATAACCACTTGTTTTTTAATTAAAATAATAAAAACCCACTAAAAACTAATTCATCTTTCTATAGAGGGGCACTTCTATATACTTTTGACAAAAAAAAATTCGAATTTTTTTTAGATAGGTTTGAAAAAAATCACATGTGATTTGTATAACAAATCACATGTGATTTTATGAAATCAGATGTGATTTTATGAAATCACATGTGATTTGTATCACAAATCATATGTGATTTTTTCAGACGTAACTGAAAAAAAATCGAAAAAAAGTTCTTCGAAAGTATATCGAAGTAGATGTCTACTCAAAGATAAAAAAATACTCGTCGCGGTGGTGTATTTTTTGTCGTTTGACGATTTACCATTTGCAAGATATTTTATTTTTTAAAAAGAGATGGAAAGTGGGTTTTTGTTATTCTAACGAAAAAATGAATGGCTAAGATTGGTTCATTGGGTCTATGCTAAATTTTGGGGCTATGTTGATCTCAACTTATAAACTACTAGTAACATTATAACAAAATTTCAATGTTTATATTTGTTATCTCACATCAATTCATACACCAAAATAGTGTCCGTTTCTTCTTTATATTCAATGTTTTCTGATAAAAAAAAATAAACTTAGTTACATTTAGGGTCCGTTTGGTTTATTAATGGATTTGGATTTGAACTTGGATTTGAATTTGGATTTGATGTAAGTTTTAAAGAAAAGGTAGGAGAGAGAAAATATATAAATGGTATAATTTTAATATATATATAAGAAAAATAATTAAATTTATGGTTATAAAATTTATTTTAAACTAAAATGTAAGATTGATATTGATTTAGGGCCCACTTTTTTGCATAAAGACAAATGATGTCAGGGTCATATTGAAAACCAGGCAAAAGGGACCAGATTTACGTAATTTGGCATCCATGTCAATCTTTGAGACCCACTTTAGTACACTTAATCTTTGGCATCCATGTCAATCTTGATTTACTTAATTTTAAATACGTAATTTGTAATGCCGTTTGGTTAACACGTTTGGCATCATGGTAAAAACCGATATTAAACGTGTTAACCAAACGGACCCTTAATTTTGGTTCCGCTAATGTTTTATGAAATCAAGATCGTACTGGAAAAGCTTGACCTCGAATGAAAAAAACGAAAGAAAAAAAAACAAAACAAAAAAAACAAAAAAAGATTTCGCTTCGAGATTTTGGTTTTGAAAAATGTAAAAACCGAAGTTTCTATCTAAGGTTTGGTTTGAGACGGTTCTTGCCGAAAATCGCCTCAAATCATTCGATACTCACCCATGAAATTTTGAAAAATAAGTATAATACAAGTATACAATTAACCAATGAATTTATATGTGAGAAACACATGTTTTTGCTTTCGTTCAATTTTGATCTTCTTTAAGGCAAAAAAAAATTAACTGGTTTTTAGTCATTAACGTTTGTTCTATGAAACGAAGTTTAACTTCCTTATAAAGGTAAACTTAAATGATTAATATCCAACAAATACATAAACAACCAAATTGATTTAAATTATATGATTTTTTCATTACTCGTACATAAAAACAAGTGTAAAAGTTATCGATTGTATTGATGAAAACTGAGTTGACCAAATATTATTGTCTCTAGTGTGTACATAATTTATTTCATCTTAATTATATATATGGTGTGAGCTAGGTAGAAAACATGCTTTCTATCAAACTTGTCATCATAAAAGAAATAATGTTGATGCAACATTACTCATAATCATATATATAATATATATATCTCGTGAAGTTAGAGAAACCCTAAATACTAGAAACTAGGAGAATTTTAATAGATAGCTACAACAGGCGAATTAATAGCTTAAAAAGAACGTAAAACCCAACACGCAATTTGCACCCCGATTATAGAACCACGGAAAGCCAACATCATATCATAAGCAATACTTCGATCGGTCGACAAAACATACATGCAGGACCATTCGTCGACACAAACTCCAACATCATTTATAATTACATGCAGGACATTCGTCGGAGACATACACGAAGGAAAAGATCACAGGTTTGGCCATTTAATAGCCGATCTTTTGATTTATGGTGAAACGTATTTTTTATTATTTCAGACGTATTCTTTCATAAAGCGAGCTTAAATGCTTTCTGTCTCCGTAAAAGTAGCATATGCTGGGGAGACTTACTCAGACAGGGACACACTAAAAGTCAAATTTTTATTAAGCAACTCGATTTTGAACTCAAGCTTGAACCCATCCATTAAACAAGCTCGAAACACATAACACGTCGAGCTCAAGGTTTCGAGCCTACATATTTATATAAACAACTTAAAGACTAACGTGAATGTTGGAATTATTAAATTTACCCCAACTCTTTTGACTTGGTATCGTATATGTTTCTTACTGTGAGTTACCATCGGTATTTTCTATAATTTATTACTAGTTTTGCTATCGAATTAATGTTTATATATAATTTCCAGTTTTTGAGTCGAGTTCGAGCCTTACTCGAGCTGAGCGTAAGCCTAAATGATTAAAACTCGTCAAGTTATCAAGCCGAGTTCAAGTGCACCTTATAATTTTTGAGCCAAACTCAAGACCTGTCAAACTCGAGCCCAACTTGACTCGATTACGAGGGGGGCTCCAGTATCTTACCATTACTCGCCTAGATTTGTCCTATGCAGTTCAACAGGTTTGTCTCTATATGCATGATCCGAGGGGGCCGCATCTTGCTGCTCTCAAACGTATCCTGCGCTATGTTCAGGGCACCCTGGAGCTTGGTCTTCAGTTATATGCTTTCGCTACTACATCTTTAGCTGGGTACATTGATGCTGATTGGGCAGGTTGCCCTTCCACCCGCAGGTCTACTTTCGGTTATTGTGTGTTTCTAGGTGATAACCTTTTGTCGTGGTCTGCTAAACGACAACACACTATCTCTCGCTCTAGTGCTGAAGCGGAATACCGGGGTGTTGCTAATGTTGTTGCAGAAACTGCATGGATTCGTAATCTCCTTCGTGACTTACACTCTCCTCTTTTGACACCTACTCTGGTTTACTGTGATAACGTTAGTGCAGTTTATATGTCAGCCAACCCAGTTCAACACCAACGCACCAAACATATTGAGATTGATATACACTTTGTTCGTGATATGGTTAAAGCTGGTCATGTTCGGGTTCTTCATGTTCCATCTCGTTTTTAGCATGCTGATATCTTCACCAAAGGTCTTTCCTCAGCTTTGTTTGAAGATTTTCGCTCCAGTTTGAGCGTACGGCCTCCTCCCGCTCCAACTGCGGGGGCGTATTAGTCAACATTGAAAGTCAAGTCAACATTCAAACATGCAAGTCAAGTCAAGACATTTATTAGTCAAGACATTTATTATTCATTAATTTGTATTGGGCCTAAGCCCATGGTTATCATTCCAGAATGTTCTCTTGTATCATATATATATAGGATAGTTGTTATCAATAATAATCAAGAAATCAAATTAGCATTCAATATAATTTTGGTTCCGCTAATGTTTTATGAAATCAAGATCGTACTGGAAAAGCTTGACCTCAAATGAAAAAAACAAAGAAAAAAAAATCAAAAAAAAAAAGATTTCGCTTCGAGATTTTGGTTTTGAAAAATGTAAAAACCGAAGTTTCTATCTAAGGTATGGTTTGAGAAATCGCCTCAAATCATTCGATACTCACCCATGAAATTTTGAAAAATAAGTATAATACAAGTATACAATTAACCAATGAATTTATATGTGAGAAACACATGTTTTTGCTTTCGTTCAATTTTGATCTTCTTTAAGGCAAAAACAAAAAATTAACTGGTTTTTAGTCATTAACGTTTGTTCTATGAAACGAAGTTTAACTTCCTTATAAAGGTAAATAAACGAGGTGGATTACTCGTGCTCCGCTGCGGGACGTGAGACTAACGATGTAAAGGACCGATTACTCAAATGGCTATTTTTATAAATTGCAAAAAAAAAATTAACGGTCGTTAAACTAAACTAATGGTCGTTACTCAACAACCGTTAGTGAGAAACGGGGTATTTTGTAAATTTTTTAAAGTGAGGGTAAGTTTTGTAATTTGCATATAAAATGGAGGTGTTTTGTAAAAATCACTTGGCCGAGTTGATGGGCTAAATGGGCTATTATGGGCCAGGTTGTGAGCTGGGTCATAGGCCCCCGGTCGGGTCGGGTCGGTACAACCCGAAGTCATCTGGAGTTACTAATGATTCTTTATATTTAGAATGATAATATCAACAAAATACATAAACTACGATTTTTTTTCACTTCTTGGAACATACTGTACATAAAAACAAGTGTAAAAGATATCGATTGTATTGCATGAAAACTGAGTGGACCAAATACTATTGTCTCTTGTCTGTACATAATTTATTTCATCTTATTATCATATATGGTGTTGAAGCCTAGTAGACAACATGACATCGTGTCTTTTATCAAACTTGTCATCATAAATGAAATAATGTTGATGCAACATTAAATCATCATATATGTATATATATATCTCGTGAAGTTAGAGAAACCCTAAATACTAGAAACTAGGTATTTAACTAGCTAGCTACAACAGGAGAATTAATACTAGCTTGAAAAGAACGTAAACAACACGCAATTTGCAACCCAATTATTAGTCTTAATTTTAATCATGTCAAGACAATGATATGCGATAAAAAAAAATAGAACTTCGCATCTTTCATGTAAAAACAAAATAAAACATTATTATAGACCTTGCGATGACTATATAATATTCCACGTTCAATGTATATTTCTCCTCAGTCCTCGCTACTCAGCTCAATTTGTTTAACTTAAATTTCAGAATGATATAAAAAAACAAGAATATACAAATTGTCTTTTTTAAGTTGCGTTTCAGAGATAGTATTGTGATCGAATATTGCTGATCAATGAATTTTCAAATTCAGAAAATACGAATATGTCTAGGTCATAAATTGACATGCACATGAATATGATAATAAGTATGTACGTATCGAAACTTTTTCCTATCCTATGATATAAACTATTTAGCCGGAATAAGCTCAGTCAAAATTGGATTTGAAATAATCGACTAAAGAAATGTCTAAGTGTATGTTTAATCTTTTTTTTAAACGTTTATTTGTACTAAATATAAAAAACCAACGCTTCATTCTAACAAGGAGCTAGAAGGCAGCGTATTACAAAAACCCTAGTTCAAGTGTATGTTTAATCTAATGTGTCAGTATCTTGCTCTTTGCAACAAAAGAATTAACTTCTTTACAAACCAATAAATTATTGTCACACATTTTTAGATATACAATTAAGCATATTTTTAATTATGTCACCCATTTCTTTTAATATTTTAGATTCAGGTTTCTTTAACAAAACACTCTAGTTATTAGATTAAGTGTAATAAGGGAGCCTTATGATCGTGGTCATCACTGTTACATCAACGTCAACTTAGTTTTCACTCACTACAACTAACTTTACAACCATCTTGGTGTAATAAAAAACAAACGTCACACTCAAATATACCTCACTTATACACGAATATACCCACAATCACACATAAATAAAATAACAACTCAAATTGAGCCACAAAACGCTCCCCCAACTCGGTCATGCATTCGACCGAGTCTTTCCTTAGTGCTTAGGCGACGTGCCGTATGAACTGACCGTAATAAGGAGGACTCGGTCATGGGCGCCCATGATTCGTTCACGAGTCTCCTTATTACGGATGGTCTTTAAGTACGGAGTATTAACATAAAAAGTCTAGCTCTTACTTCATCATCTCAACAAAGTTTCTATGTGTGTACCATTTTAAATATCGTTTATTACAAGCATATTCATTCATTAAAAGAAAAGAAGGAAGAAATCCAACATATAGGGACACAGAGTTAAGACTTGATGGTATCGAATTTGATTAATTCATGTGAAGAAAATCGATCGAGCAATAACTATATGGTGACCCTCTTGTTTGGACATACATTATTTACTCAAGGATAAATTACACGTTTAGTCCTTATGGTTTACCCGAGAAAGGATATATCCTCCTACTAATTCTTCCTACAAATATTCCTACTCACAGGATCCTGACATGTGTCTGAACTGGCGGTTTAGATGTGGAGAGATAATGAGTGGAGAAAAAACATAAAAGATTAGTGTGAGTGTAGGAGGATATGTAGGAATGTATTGTAGGAGGATATAGCAAAACTCGGTTTACCAATATTACATGTTTCGTCCCTATTTGATTTTAATTACATAGATAATCCCTATTTTATCAAACATGTTTCATTGATAGTCCCTATTATGGAAAATAGAGACTATCCGTGTAACACATTTCAAACAAATTTATTACATAGTTGGTCCCTATTTTGACAAAATATGGACCATCAATGCAACTAGTTTGAAAATTAAAAACGATTGGTATACTTAAAATTAAATAGGGACTAAAAGTATTATTTGATATAAACCATAGGAATCAAACGTGTAATTTATTCTTTACTCAAGGGTATTGTAAGGCACGCCAACTTCACAATCTTTATTATATCAACGGTACAAGCTGGGTTTGGTGTGGTAGGTATGTTAGAATCTACCCAGATCTTAGATTTATGAATACAGGTGGTCATTTGGATGTGTCTACTTAAATGAAATCTAGACAAATCAATTTTTGTTTGTATTTTACTTTTCTAGATGTTAAAAGGACGCAGGTTAAGTTTCCGATCATGATTTTTGGAACTTATGATTTTGATACTATAAAAAAACAACGTCATGATCTTATGTAGCATCTTGCAAACTTAACATCTTAGTAGAATCTTAAGATCTAATATGATTCGATCTTACTTTTTTCGAACCAAAAACTAATATTCTCAAAAATTATAGATTGTGTTTTATATAGTTAAAAAAATATGTTAATCTTCTTAAACATTTCATAATCATAATAAATTTACGAAAATATTACAAAAACTATTAAGACAATAACGTTGTAGTAAGATCCAAAGATATCGATCCGATCTTACAAAGACGAAAGCAATCCTGATTTTGAAAACCTTAGTTTCAAGGGATTAAAGGGTAAAAAGAGAAGATGACCATAATGTAACTAGGTGGAAATATATCCTAATAATTAGAGTTTCTCTTTGATCGTAGTGATTGTGTTGGAAAATTTGATTGGTAAAGTGATTTTTGACCAACTTTGGACACAATTATCTATATGTATGTGTCTAAAACGCCGGACCGAGGACCGGACCGAAATGGTACAGTCCGGTCCGGGTCGGCCCGGTCCGGTTCGGTCTTCGGTCCGGTCCGGTCGAACGGTCCGTATGCTCAGCCCTAGTTTATGTGATATCAAATGAAAATTTCAGCTCATTTGATAGTAAAACACATTTATTTATGGTAATTTGTAGGTTTGATATTCATTAAATCCATTTATGGATCATGTTCATGTTTATGTGTTTGAAGTTTGTTTTTATGAAATACTAGTACTTCTCTATTGGGCAGATATCAACAATGCCTTTAACCTATTAATGACGTCTTTTAAAAGTACTTTTATGTAACATACTAATTAATATTTCAAAGAAATGGACAAAATGAATTTCTTGCGAGTCAAATCAATCTCAAACAAGGTATCGTTAGTGTCGTAAGTGGTGTTAAGGACTAAAATTGTATCATTTCATCACTTTTTTGTATAAAACCAAAATTTATCACACCACACAAATTAATCTTACCTCATATAAAAGTGATGGCGTGTGTTCATACATAACTCAGTAAAACACAAAATACAACACACTAAAAGAAAAGAAAACACCACCGTGTGGCGGTACCTAATGACGAGAAGGCTGACCAGCCAACCCCCGGGATTGTTGTGGCCCCATAAGGTTTGGCTGGTGCGATGACACGAACCCACAACGCCACCGTACATTCCTCTTTTAAGACTAGTAGTAATGGTGACGGCAGGTGACTGCGGTCACTCCTGCCACATTAGCGTCAACCCGGGTTTCTTTTTAAGACCAACTTCATGACCAAATGATCTTAATAAAGCGATCACAGTCACACAAAAAACATATCTCACTTAAATACAAAAATACCCTATAAAACAATATAAAAACATCCGTCTTACACACGATCAGATGAAAAGAATTCAGTCGAGTATGCAATCGAATTATATAGAAAGAGGACCCGACCAATCAAGCAACGCATGTAATCAGCACACGTCCCACTTTGAACGACTGACCGATCAAGCGATCTCCTATTACTGCTACTCAAACCTTTTGAAATTTTAACCTCACTCACACAACCAAAAACTTCAACCATTGTTGGAAAATTTGGTTGGCAAATTAATTTTTGACCAACTTGACACAATTATCTATATGTATGTGTCATATATATAAGCAATAGGTTGTAAGTTTGCGTTCTCCTTTTAGAAAGCTTCGCAATAAACTTTTATGTGTCCAAAATGGAGTTGATGTGAATGAGATATCGCGTCTCAAAGTTAAGCATGCGATACCATGCTTAAAGAGGAATTTGTATTTATGTTCTATCCCACATCGGTGGGATGAGTAAACTTGTAAGGACTTTATAGCGTATAAATAGAGGTCCCAATTCCATAGATTTGACACACATCAAATCAATAAGTATCATTGATTTTCAACATATGGAGTACGCATTTGAAAAAGTGACTAGACGGGTACCCGCGCAATGCGGCGGCGGGTACCCGGTAACTTAATATTGTGGCGAGAAAAACGTTGTTCATTTATATGTTTTTTCTAACAATAACTTTACGAAATAATGGCAAATTTTAATTATAATAACTATAAACCATACCGATGAAACTATTTCACATCCAAATAACATGAAGTTCAAATTAGAGAGAGTAGCATAAATAGCATATTTAAAGTGGTAAATTAAAGATAAACGTCAAATGTAATTTAAAAAAAATGAAATGTAATTCACATAAACACAAAAATGTCAACTATTAATATGCATCATTAGCTGCAATATTTTTATCTGTAAAATCTTTAGACATTGAAATAGAAGTGAAGGGATCATTGGTATAGCTTGAGCATCTTCGTGTGGTACAGCTATCGCATCATAATCGTTGAGCCTATCGAGAAACTTTTAAATTCATAGACTTCTTGAATCTGTAATAAGAACAAAAGACGTTAACATTGCTTTAATTAATAATAATTATACTTTATACCAATGGATCCATGTATCTCTTTCTCCAATTCTTCATATTTCGAATCACAGTCAAGAGGCTGTTCGTAGAATAAATAAATAAAATTAGTAATATGTTATTATAATGTTATATTATATTATCATTCAAATGTGAATTACCTTCTTACAATTTTGAGTCATATGGTTAAGTGTTAAGCCATAATTCATCTTCTCCACAAAATCCCAAGTTAAGATTATTGTCTTAACATATAAGAAACACAAATAATTGTAAAGTTTGAGCGATCTTATTAGAAGGTAACATCTTTTTTGATAAGATAGTTTAGGTACTTGCTAGTAAGTACAACAACACTAACGAAGTAAAGATCAAAAGATATACCAAATTTACCACAACACTTGAAGCAATATCGTACATGATGTCTTTATTTTGAAGTTGAACATCTTTTGGATTATTTTTGTCAACGTTATCCGGGTTCATCTAAATAAAAAAGTGAAAAAGATAACTCGCTAATAATATAATAACCGAATAAAATAATCAAGAACCTAATTGTTTATATAAAAAAAATTACCTTAATGATTGATGAAGATTTGAGTTGTCGAATGATGTAAGTCATAGTGTTACATATATAGAATTCACAAATCAACTTTTATTTGTATAAAGCAGTAAATATACATACTATTAAATGAGTAGTTTCAACATTAAATGTTTGTAACCGCTTTGACCTATTAAAATGGGCGGTTTTAACATTAAATTAATGACCATGATTTTGGTCATGTAACCACTATGCATTCATGAAGGTAGTTATGAGATTAATTGGCCGATCAATGCCCATAACTTCTTTTGACCAGGAGTTACAAACTCTTTTAAATGGGCTATTATTAACGCATGCTAGTTAAAAACATATACATTAAATTTGGTGTGAATTTAAAAGTGTTAAAAGGTGAAAAAGATAACTCGTTAATAATATAATAAACAAATAAAATAATCAAGAACCTAATTGTTTATAAAAAATATATCTTTACCTTAATAATTGATGAAGATTTGAGTTGTCGAATGATGTAAGCTATAGTGTTAGAACCCATTAAAGTTATAAATTTTTAGATTAAAATTTTAAAGATAGATGATCAATTACATATATATAATTCACAAATCAACTTTTATTTGTATAAAGCAGTAAAGATACATACTATTAAATGAGTGGTTTCAACATTAAATGTTTGTAACCGCTTTGACCTATTAAATGGGCGGTTTTAACATTAAATTAATGACCATGATTTTGGTCATGTAACCACTATGCATTCAAGAATGAGGTTGTGAGATTAATTGGCCGATCAATGCTCATAACTTTTTTTGACCAGGAGTTACAAACTCTTTTAAATGGGCTATTATTAACACATGCTAGTTAAAAACATATACATTAAATTTGGTGTGAATTTAAAAGTGTGTATGGTGAACATTGACTAATAGCTTTATATCTTTCCCAAACAAGAAATGTTTTGATCCCTTAAAAATTTTAAGACTTCTAAAATATAATCACACGGGTACCCGCCACTGCAATGGCGACAGGTACCATGTGACTGTATTTTACGGTGAGCAAATGTTATTCGGTTAAACGTTTTTCTAACAACAACTGTACAAATGTATGATAATTTAAATTAAAATAACTTTAAGTAATAACAATGCAAAGTATTTCATATCCAAATAAACATAAGATCCAAACGAAAGAAAGGAACAAATAACTAGCATCTTTGAAACATAAGTTAAAATAGACCAGTACCCGCGCGTTGCGACGATGAGCTCCCGTATAATTAAATCTTTCGACGATGGGCTAGACGAGGTTCAAGGACTAGAAGAACCTTTGATGGCTAAATCTATTGTATGTGAAGTATGATTAGTTTGTGTTGTAGCTTTTTGATTCTTACATAAAAAATGAGTTCTTTTTATATTAAGATTTCATAACTGACATTTTAATGTATATTAATAACTTTTTAAAGTTTTATATGTTACAAGTATTGATATGGTGGTTACTCATTTTTTCCCATTAAATCACTTATTTGATCATTTTAATTTACGACTGGTTTTTTAAACTTCTGTGGTTTACAAGTTATTGTTCATGTTTTAAAATCCTTTCCATAACAAGAAAACTATTTTGATCCCTTAAAAATTCTATGACTTCTAAAATTAGATGTCCTAAATGCTTTATAAAGTAGTAGAGATAAACTTACCAAACTCAAAAATGTTATAAAAGCAGTTATTCGGTAGTAAGGTTCGGGTTGTGGTGGGTATCATCGTGAGGATTTCAGTGGTGGTGGGTGCCTCGGCGGTGGCGACTGATGGTGGCGAAGGCGGTGGTGTATATAGTTGTGACAGGTGCGAGTTTGTGTTTTTAGGGTGAATGAGAGAAAGTTTATGCTTATCAGATTCGGTGTGGAGAGTTTTTATATTGAAATGGGCTGTTACAATTCATATGATTTAAATGAGTTGTTATACTTTTTGGGCTGTTACAAATTACCAATTTAATATGTTTTATGGTGGGATTGCATTTAATTTTGTGTTTTTGTTAGTCATTTTAAAAAATAGGGGTGTTTACAAAAAATGGATTTCACATTAAGATACTAAATTTTGAGTTATAATTTTTAATTATGTGTATTTAATGAGTTTATAACAAAAGTAACATAAATCTTTTTATAATAAGAAATGTTTTGTGTTTTTAAACTTTTAAGATTTCTATTTTTGTAAGTCTTAAATGCTTTATAAAGATAGTAGTGATAGAGATAGAGATGTTTTAATTATTGGTCGGATTTTCATAGACACGACTATGGATATAAAAAGTTTTATAATTCGTGTTTTGAAAGTCAAGTTGTGCGTCTAGAGGCAATAACTATTTAAAATTAGTAGATACATGTTTTGTTCTACACACTGATCAAATTAATTGAATATGAGAGTTTAATGGATGGTGATAATACTTTATTGGTTGACCGGTATGTCGATCACATTTTTTTTAAACCGTGTGATTTTTATATGATGAGTTAGTTTAAAACAAATCAAAACAATAAAGTGGACTGACACGAGAGGAATAACTTTATGTATTATGGTAAAAATCATAATCATGAAATACTTACTAAAATGTAACAATAATGGAATATGAAACCAGAAAGAAATATACACAATACTTTTGCCTTATTTTTTTTAATAAACCAAGCTGTGACTTTAGCTTCTTTACCAAAAAAAAAAACTTTGACTTTAGCTAAATTGGAAATACATTTTTCTTCGTATAAGTTTGAAAGTAAGCTTGTTATATTTGATAACAGAACGGCAAGAATCAAGATTTGAAGTGTAAAAAACATGCATTGATTCCTTTTACCAGTTTTTGTAGTTCACTTCGAATCAAATTTTGATTTCTCAAAGAGTAGCATTCACACAATTGCCTAATTCGTAATAACTTTTACCCGGTATGGAATTCATGAAAGTGTATAGGAAGGTGTAATATCGTACGTCAGGAAGAAATTGTGGCTATGATTAAACCTGTACAACAATAAACAATTTAGTAACATGTTAGACTGAATGTAGTGGTGACCGCAGAGGACACCGTCACGTCAGCTTTCTCTCTCTTATACCACACAGTGACCAAACACATGTAGTGGTGACCGCAGAGGACACCGAACATTTATTTTTAAAAACATTACATTAATAATTAAACATTTTACAAATTAAAATACGGAAATAAAAATACACGGAAGAAAAGACGGAAAAAAATTACGGAAATAAAAAACATGAACTTGACGGAATTTAAAAATACAACACAGATACGTTTTAAAACATATAGTTCGAATAGTATCCGTTGGAATAGTAGTTGTTTGATTTCAAATTTGAAAATTACATTACGGAATTGAAAATTACATTATGGAATTGAAAATTACATTACGGAATTGAAAATTACATTTCAGGAATGTAATCACAATATGTTAAGCTAATAAAAAACCGTTATATCCTTACGGAAAACCTCAACCACATTTCTTTTTGTAATGTTTAGGTAATGCTTTGATGGTTTAGGAGTAAAAACTGAGACATTGGCAAGTATCATAGCAGCTCCTACTGTAATATCCTTTTCATAACTACTCACATCAAGGACTTTGTAGTGTATTGTTCCAGGTAGGTACTGTACCCGATAGATCTTTCAGAGTCACATTTAAATCTCCAAGAGCATTCGGAGAACAAGACTTTACTAATGCAACAACTTGTTCAAGTTTTCCCTTTTTAAGAAAGTTGTCGATGTCTCCCAAACATCCAGTTACAGTGCCACCAAAAGCATTCACATAGTTAGTGGCGCTAACCCACGCCTCACTATTAAAATCAGCATCCTCACCCACATCCTCAACAACTTTCTACATATATTCTTGTGTCGACATTAAAGCCCCATCCGGATCAAGAATAAATACATTTTCTTTAAGCGGCTTGGCTCGCTGAACAAGACCCGCAGAACCGGGTATTATCCTAACTGGGTTTGGGGTTGAGTAAGATGGTTCAACACATATGCTATTAGAGAGCTGAACAACACCCGCAAGACCGGGTATTATGGTAACTGGATTTGGGGGGTATGGAGATGGTTCAACATGTGCGCTACTAGACGAACGCAGAACAGGTGTTAAATGGAGATCAAAATCGCCTATATCAAGACTGTATTCCCATGGATCATTTTCGTTAGTGAAATTGGAATCCATCTGGATAGTTGGATAAGAAGTTGTGTGATATAATGAGGAGATGATGGGGGTATTTATAACGAAAAACTAGCTGTTGGAATTCAAAATTTGAAAATATAATAACGGAATTTAAAATACAATACTTTATTTAAAACATTAAATTAAAACAACATTACACTAAAATAGTTTCTAGTTTATTAATCTGATGACTCGTAATCTGAATCAATTCTCATCACCCCAAATTCCATAAAGTATTCATCATCATCAGCTTGTTTTTGCCTAATCTTCTCCTCCCGTGCCTTTTCATCCATTGTTTGTTCTTCTAGTGTTTCTCTTAAGGCTTCTTCATCTAGATGTAGTTGATGTAACTCTTCCGCAGTAAGGTATACATCACCAATCTCATGTGTCTGTGATGACGAACCACCTATATGGGTTTCTGAGCGGTGGTTGTATTTTTCATGTATCCAAGCTAACTTAGCATTCATTTGTTTTTCTAGTTTTGCCGCCTTTCTGTACATAGAAAGATTTAGCTCGTAATCTTTATCAGAACCTTCTTTTAAGAAAGTGTCGATCAAAGCACGGCTCTCTTGTGGAATGTGATTACATTTCTCGTATGCTTTTCTAAGATCTTCTTTAGTTGTGCATGCATTATCAAATTGCAAGGCTAAATCCAGAATCGCTTTCTGATGAACCATATCTTCGTCAATTTGTTTTTGAACCAAAGCTTGGATTTCATCGTCGCTATGTGGTATCGAACAAGCCATTTAAAAAAGATAATGAAAGTGTATAAAATGTATGTGTTTTGTGATTAAAAATGGTATAAAAAGTGAGATTTTATAGTGAATGGGGGATTGTTTATTTTTTTTTAAATAAAAATATAAAAGAAAGAGTTAATTTTTTTTAATACGAAATCTTCCTCCAATTATAAGGTCGTTCAGAAGACCCTAACTTTGCAAAGTTTGGGGGTGACCAGGTCTTGCTTCGGTCGGCGTAGTGGGGTGACCAGGTCCCTTTTATTGCCACATGGGACGACCGACCGCAAAAGGTCGTCCCATTACGTTTAGCCTAAAATATCCCACTTTATATAAAATATATTCCACTAAATATCTCACACCCACTCACAAAACAAATAAAATATATTAAATAAAAAGGGGGACCACACAAAATTTTGCCTCACGCATGGTGAGGTTGTCACCACTCTATCTCATTTATACATCACCTCACGAGTGAGGCTTGTGATTGTTTTTGGTGGCTCACGAGTGAAAGGACATGTCACGGAGGGGGCTCACCACCACTCCCACCAGCCTAAGGGTGAAGGGTGTGTGACATAGCTTTTCATTATTTTTACACCTCCTTTCTTACCATTTTAACTTCTCATTATTTATATATTTATAAATATATACGTTAGCTAAACTCTTTCCCCTCTCACATATTGAACAGTAACTATTTTTTTATGATTCTCTATAGTGTTTTGAACAGTAAAAATATAATAGAATATTGAGATTATTAGAGGGTTAGAGGGGAATGGGATATTAGTTTATTCTTTGTGAACAGTAAACAAATGATTAACAAAATGAGGTTAGTGTAGTTTGAACACGTAGCATAGATGACCCATCACCGTTGTCTCCTACATTCTTCTTCCTACCAAAACACGTAGCATAGATAACACACCGTCCTTCCCAGTTCCCACCAAATATACTCAACACACACTCCTTCCAACCATTTTATTAAGCTAAAATGGCATCGACGATTGATGAACAAGATAAGAGCTTTTCACCAACAAAATCAGCGACGATCGGTAACTTTTGTTTTTTATAAAGTTCCAGCTTTTATGATTTTGGGAAACAGTTTTTTTTTGTGATTTTATTATAAATGTGTTAATTATTGTTTACTTTTGGTGTTTAGGTTGGTTTTTTATTGGTATAACTTAATTCAAGCTTCGGAGTTTGTTGATGATAAAAAGGTACAATTTGTATTTATTTTGTTAATTTGTTCAGCTTGCATATAAGGTGTTTGATAAACTGTTTTAATGACATATTACCCAACGGTTATGTGACCCGAGAGGGATTCGTCGCGGTGGCGGTCTTGCGGGTTATCGCAGGTAGCATGGCTTTGTTAGGCCTGTAAGTTAACCAGCTTTTAAGATACAATGCCAAAAGAGAAAGTTCTTACAATGGCCAAGCCTAGGGGGACTAATTCAGTTAAAGCTTTGTAACTTTTAGTGTTCTGATCCCTGCAAGAGTGAGTAGATAGCCCAGAACCAAGTAGTAGGATTTCTTTGAAATGTAGATGTACCCGCTTTGAATCCAATATAAAGCACTAATCGACTCGATAACACGTCTAGTAATACACATTTTCAGGATACATCAACAGATGCAACACTAGAAATCTAAAAACTGTGTAGTGGAAATATGGTATCCATGTATTGAGTTCTACCTTCACTATTAGTTTCTGTATTTTGGATTCGTATCCCTAAAACTGCGTTTGAAACAACAACTTTGCAGCAGTGATGAAAAGCCCTTGCAAAGACCCAAATAACCAGATAAAATACAAGTTTTGAGCAGCCCCAAACACCCTTTAACATAACCACAGCTATCTTATGCAATCTTATTTATTTTTTGGTCTCTTATACAGAACTTCTCTAATCCATAAATCAAGAAGATGAAGGTCAAAAAAGGCTACTTCCCACTTTTTATGTCCATTGTGGCTCTACCAAAGGAGAAGGAGCATATAGAGGGTTTTGGCACAGAGATATAGCTACTTTATGAACTTCATATTCTCACTTTTTCATATCTCGATCACTCCAAGCTGCAAGCAAGAGCCATCTAATAAGATATGTAAATCCGATGACATGTAAAACTAAAAGTATTTGAGTATTTTAGAGTATATGCTATACTCGTCACATTAAGGTGTTTAGGAATCTTGGTTCACCTGTATCATGTTTTGATATTAACCATAATTTGTTTAAGGGAATATCTAAACACCCCTTAAGGCCAGACCTGTATATGTCAACAATTGATTTTTGCACATCTCCAGTATGTTATTGATTGAATAAGAAGCTAATATTTAACCTGCAAATAGCTTTTGCTAACCTATATGAACTCTTATTTTTTAGATGGATAAGACGGTGATGACCTCTTGCTAAAAGCAGAGACTGGTGATGGCAGTTTGACAACTATTAGGCTACAGAAATCCCAGGACATAGATGTTATGCTTTATAATTGATCATGACATTATGAAATTGGAGTTGGGATTGATCCTTTGATGATGTATATGGATGGAGCTGAGATTAATCTCGCAGTGTATTCATGGTTGAGGTAATACTCTACTTATTATTCGGAATGCACTCTTTTTTACCCAGTTACTTATTGATATGATGCTTCTTCATAATTTGATATTTTGCAATGTTTTCAATTATGTATATTGATCACTTGACAATGTTGACTTTGAGGTCTAGATTTAATCGTCGTTAAAGGCTGATGTCGATCGAAACTTGCGATAAAAAGATTTACACATACTTATGTGGTATTCATAATATAACATCGCTGTCTCATTGGACCAGCGATACCACTCCAATTTTCTTTGACTGCAAAAAAATATCTATAACTACGAATATTTTTTCTTAAAATGTCACAGCTAAAGCTAATGGTCCATTTTCAATCCAAATGGCAAAATGATGTACGAGTGATTGAGTGTATAGTATATTCTGACCACTCCTTTGACATATGCAGATATGAACTTTCGGATTCACATCAGCTTCTGGAAGGGGTTAGTATTTGTGCTGTTGAGTAGTCCTTTAATGCATATGACTGTACACTACTAACTTATTTCCACATTTTACAATTTTTAGCTGGACAAAAGAGGGCCTGATGACCCCAGCCACAACAAAATATAATTTTAATTTTTGAAAAAAATATAATTATTAGTTGAATTTTTTGGTGGAAGTAAAGCAGTAGAGATTGCGATGCAGCAAGTCTAATCTTCTAAGACTGCGACGCCAGTAGCAACGCAAAAGGTTTAATTTTGATCTGAAGCAATTTGTTGTTAGTTCTCTATTTTAACATATTTTCTTACATTCTTTTGATAAATTGGTAGGATAGATTTGAACCTGGTAAAGTGTAACCTTTGCTAATTTTTCAGACTTATGATGTTCTATTTAATTATCTGTTTTATTGACTTTTGTTGTTTCTGTTAGATCAGTTACTGTGCTAACGGTAGTCAATTTATAATTTATTTAGTCAATAGTTCATTTATTGCTTGAATTATTTCTTTTTGAGCATTTACATCCTTACTTGATCACTTACAGGGAGATTTATCCCGCGTTTAGCTTAAAACGTCAAACAATGCGTCCTGGCACGGCAAATTTCTGTCTATACTAAATTGAAACATTTTAACCATAAATATATTTCTTTTGATAATTTTTAAGATTTCCTAAACTTAATTTTAACACTACTTAAAAGTTTAAACCATCGGATTACGTTTACTAACGAACTAAGCACGTTACACAAACCCGACAAGAGACAAAAATCAAGATACGATACCCTCCTAGGATCCTAGTCTTGACCGGACCCTATGGTAGACAAGATGGCACAACTTTAGTGTCCATGTTTTGTACAATATTTGTCATACCCTCATTTCAAAAACACACACAACAAACATCAAAAACACACAACAAGAAAAACTCTCTCTTTCTCTATTCTTCCTTGGTTCGGACGAGCACCCACACACACACACAAACAATACATTTTTTCATCTTGGTTCAAGAATATAAAAGTTTAGATACGTCCGGGTTTGTTTCTAGTGAACGTTTGGGTATATAAACAACGTTCGGGTTGTTTGGTTAAGCTTTAATCTCCTCCTAAAACCCTCTTTTTAAGTAACTATTTATTCAAAAACCTTGTACTTTTGTTAATATTATGATGCATAAACAATAGTTGTACACTTATTTCTTTTGTAAGTAACTATTTCTTCAAAAATTACAGAAATGGTCCTTGTGATTCGCGTTGGACTTTCACTGTTAGTCCCTTACCTTTTTTCACTTAATTTTTAAAATACGTTTTTTCATTTATTAATACACTATTTTTTCTTATTATACTTTTTTTTCACTTATTCATACACTAATTTTTTTTACACTTTTACACTTTTTTATTAGGAAAAATTTTAAATGTTGCGTTAAACTTTTTCATAACTAACACCCTCATGTGACTTAAATGTTTTTAAAAGAAATTTTTTCTAAACGTTTCGTTATACTTTTTTTCACATGAGGGATGTTTAAGAGTTAAAATTTAGAAAAAAAATCTTTTTAAAAAAATATATGTCACATTTGACAGTTAAAATTTAAACCCCATGAGGGTGCTAGTTGTGAAAAAGTTTAACGCAATATTTAAAAAAATAGTGTATGAATAATGAAAAAAAAGTATTTTAAAAATTAAGTGAATTTTTTTATAAAAACTTCCTAAAAAAAGTGTAATAAGTGTAAAAAAAAGTAGTGTATGAATAAATGAAAAAAAGTATTTTAAAAATTAAGTGAAAAAAATTAAAAAATTAAGTGAAAAAAATTTAAAGGACTAACAGTGAAAGTCCAACGCGAATCACAAGGACCATTTCTGTAATTTTTGTAAATGGTAACCGGTCAAACATGTTAATTTTGATTCAATAGTCAGTCAAAAATACGTATACCGGTTTCAAGAATTGAAAGTTTTAGGCAATTCTAGTACTAAATTAGTAGATACTATTTTTACTTTTTGAAAAAAGTTTGTTAACGTATTTTTAGAACAATCACCCTTTAGATTGTATAAGGAAAACCCCGGAAAAAGTTTGAAACTGAAAATGTATTTTTAGGTAACAAATGAAAATGTATTTTAGGGAATAAAATGGCAAAGAATTTGTTATAATTCTGAATTTGATCATTGTGATACTTTTAATTGTATAAATGACAATCATTAAATGTTATTGACTAAATTAAATTGTATATTGAAATTATACATGACATAAATGGCTAAATTATATATAAATGACAATCATTGAATGTTATTGAAATATTAACAAATTGTTGAAAACAGAAAATTCATTATAGAAAGTTTACTACATTAATTGTATAGTCTAATTATGTTTTGCAGGATTTGATTAGATCTTTGAATGTGAGAACAAATGATGTTGTCAAGTTTTCATTGTGGTGGTCTTTCGATGATTTAGATCTTTGAATCGATGAGTTACCCCTTTTTCAAAAAGAACGAAATACGTAACCCACTAAATATAGTACTAGAATTGCCAAATAACTTTCAAATTTTGAACGATATATGTAATATGACCGGCTATTGACCAAAATGTGACCTGTTTGACCGGTTCCATTTTCAAAAATTACAGAAATGGTCCCTGTGATTCCGCGTTGAACTTTTCAACTGTTAATCCTTTTTAACTTTTTTTTCCTATTATTTTTTTTTCACTTAATTTTTAAATTTTTTTTATTTGTTCATACACTATTTTTTTACACTTATTATATTTTTTTCCCACTTATTCATACACTATTTTTTTATACTTTTTACACTTTTTTAGAATTTTTTTTAATATTGCGTTAAACTTTTCACAACTAGCACTCTCATGTGGCGTAAATTTTGACTGTTAAATGTGATATATTTTATAAAAAGTTTTTTTTTTAATTTTAACTGTTAAACACCCCTCATGTGAAAAAAAGACCAACACAACATTCAAAATTTAAGCCACATGAGGGTGCTAGTTGTGAAAAAGTTTAACGCAATATTTAAAAAAAATTCTAAAAAAAGTGTAATAAGTATAAAAAAAAATTAGTGTATGAATAAGTGGAAAAAAAGTATAATAAGTGTAAAAAAATAGTGTATGAATAAATGAAAAAAAAAGTATTTTAAAAATTAAGTGAAAAAAAAAATTTAATTGAAAAAAAAAGTTAAAGGACTAACAGTGAAAGTCCAACGCGAATCACACGGACCATTTCTGTAATTTTTGAAACTGGAACCGGTCAAACATGTCAAGTTTTTGGTCAATAGCCGGTCATATTACGTATATCGTTCAAAATTTGGAAGTTATTTGGAATTCTAGTACTATATTTAGTAGGTTACGTATTTTGTTCTTTTTGAAAAAGTTTGTTACGTATTTTTAGACTTCACTCTTTTGAATATTGATCATTGTGATACTTTTAATGTATAAAAGGACAATAATAAATGTTCTTGACTAAGTTAAAATTGTAAATTTAAATTAACATGCATAACATGGCTAAATTATATATATAAATGGCAATAATTGAATGTTATTGAAATACTCAACAAATTGTTGAAAACAGAAAATTTATTATAGAAAGTTTACTACTCCCCCGTCCCTAAATAAGTGTCCACTATTGACTTTTGAAGTCATTCTTTTGCAACTTTGACCTTAATTATTTCTTTTTGTGTTATATAATACTTGATGCAAAATATATAAATAGATTGGGCTTTAAATGTATTTTCTTTAATATAGTTTTCATTAAGTATTATATAACACAAACAAAATAATTTAAGGTCAAAGTTAATGGAAAAAGACTCTAAAAGTCAACAGTGGACACTTATTTAGGGACGGAGGGAGCACATTAATTGTATAGTCTAATTATATTTTAATTGTGTCTAATTATGTTTTGCAGGATTTGATTAGATCTTTGAATATGAGAACAAAGGATGTTGTCAAGTTTTCATTGTGGTGGTCTTCCGATGATTTAGATTGTTAAGGAAACGAAAATGTTGAAACTGAAAATGTATTTTTGAGAACCAAATGAAAATGTATTTTAGGGAACAAAATGGCAAGGAATTTATGCAACTTTTACGAAATCTAAGAGTTGACTAATATAGGATACATGGTTTCTAATTCTACTAAGAGTTCACATATCGTTAATTGGTTGCCGCTATAAATGTGTTGAATTATCGCATGTTACATCCGTTTACAATTATATTTTGATATTTTCACGTTCTATTTTAAATGTTACACGAAAAACTTACCACAATATTTTCACGTTCTATTTTAAAGCAACCTTAACAAAAGTGTTACGAGACCACCCCTTTAGAGGTAAACCCTCTATTGAAATCCATACAATTTGATCTTCACAAACAAAAGAAGTACAAGCCAGTTTAACAACAGAGAACCAAGAGCCAACTCCTGTATTGTTACCAAATTTCTCTTTAGAGACAATAGAGTCCCATGTCCAATGAGGACCCATAAACCTCCTTAAGTGATAAGGATCATTTTTTGAAAACTTGTCCATTTCCGAGTAAAAGAAAGGTTTGGTAAAGCAGATACTTCTTTGACTTTACCCATAAATGACATGCTAAAGTCTCGATCAATAAAACAAGAGTCATTAAGAACCAAAGTTGGAAAGGATTGATCAAAAGTGAACTGTTGAGTATAGATCATATCCGATTATTTAGAAGCCTACCTAACTAATACCATTTGATATCACAAGAAGTGAAAAAGTTTGCGCCATATGTCTTTGTGGAATTCAAAATAGGGTTAAATATACAAAAAAGGGTTAAAGTTATAAAAATACCAATGTACTTTCAAAAATTTCCACATATTACCAAAATGGTGGTTTTAGTATCATTATTACCTTTCAAACTTGTTGGTACCGGTAAATATTACACATGTAATTTTCATAATTTCCACGTCATTTTTTTTCCACGTGGCGTTGACTATCGTATGACTTTTTCCAAACCTCACCCTTTGGGTTTGAACCTGGGTTAGTAACCCGTTGCACTAATGGCTAATTACCCGACTTGAAAGCATAAATCCCCATTTTATAAACAACGACTAATTAGGGTTTCATCCCCATTTTAAAATTCAATTCATCAATGGCTTCATCTTCATCCACTATTCAAGTGTCAAACCAGCTTTGTGATTGAAAGCTTCCAGTTAGTAGGGATTGTAAACCGCGTTGGACACCCACCAACCCTGCTAGGGCGCTACATGTTAGTGCAAAACCGAATGTAAGTGTTTGTGTTAATGAAAGTTATTTAACCTAAATCTTGTTTATTCAGAAACCAAACGCAAGAAGAATGGTTAATTATAGGACTGGTTTGATGAATAACTTAAAAACAGACTGGTACATACTTCATTGAATGAGATGTATGCTATATTAATTCCCAATGAAAAAGGCATTTCCTTACAAATGAAATGAACCTGAAACAAAGGAATAGCAATTACAGCAATAGTCTACCATAGGTCTTTCATGTTTGACTTTTTGGAAGTCAACATGTGTTTTCTTGTGATTCTGCTTGTTGTAGTGTTGTCAATGAAGTAGTGCTGGTTAGATGGGATGGTAGTATTAGTAGCTTGGTTAGATAAGGAAGGTCCTATTTGGATGTATGAGGATAAGTCTAGCAGTAGTATGGGTTTGATGTCAGATGATGTAATATCTTGTTTGTATGAATGATGAATCAATAAACATTACTTCCTATATAACCCTACTTGTATTCCTTCATGTATGGTTGGATTAAGAGTATTCAATAAAGTCCAACATAATGAACCCAGAAAATCATAAATAACAAGAAGTATGCAGAAAACACATAAAGGTACAAATAATAAAATACAAAAGACTATAAAAGTCTGATTACATTAGAAACATCTAAAGTTCAACACTGTGAAGGACAAAGACCTATGTTTTTGTACCAACGACAAAAAATACACATGTTGCACATACAATCATAAGAAAAGACAAGATGTTTTGTGTCTCCACATGAATTTGTCTAACACAACCATAATAAAATAGATACTTCAACATTATGAAATTGACTACAGTGATAATACCTTGTCTGCTGTAGACCCTTCACCATTTGGGCCAAAACCTGTTTTCTTCATCTTCTGATTAAAGATCCTCTCAGATCTTCCTCTATTCTTGTTATAAATCCTAAATGGTGGTTCAGCTTCACTTGGCTCTGCCACTTTCCTTACCTTTCCTTGTTTCTTTACGTTTGGTGGTTCAGCTGCATTTGACTCAATTGTTTTTCCCTTTGGTGTTGTTTCATTTGCTGCTACACTTGGATCTGCTGATATAATTGGTTCTACTGTTGCACCTGGTGCATCCTCATTAAGTCTTCAATCGGGTTCACCTCTATCAGCTACAGATTCTGGTGTTTGTACATATGCAGTGCCACATTCAACCCTTGTGCTTGCAGATTTTTCAGGAGTTAAGATATGGTTGTACCTAGGGATGAGCATATAGACCCGAATCCCGGTACTGAACCGGAACCGTACCGGTTCCGTACCGAAACGGTACCGAATCCCGGTATACGGTACGGGACCGGTACCATGATTCGAGAAAAAAAAATCGGGACCACTAATTCGGTACGGGACCGGTACCAAATCGGAAATTTACCGAAAAAAACGTAAAAAACCAATGATTACCCGTAACCAACCGGTACCACAATATCCCGGTGCGTACGGTACCGGTACCACTAATTTATGCTCGGGAAAAAATCGGTACCACAAGAATCAGTACGGTTCGTACCCTGTGGCTCATCCTAGTTGGTACAACTTCCTGATTATACTCAAACCTTCTCCTCTATTAGAATGTCCCTGTCCTAACTACTCATACCATTGCCTCTTCTCAATGTCAATCTTACAATCCTCCTATCAAATTCTTCTTGATTTGCTTTTTCAGCTGCAATCCTCTTTTCCTCCTCTTCAATAAGTACATGCTCTATGTACTCATGTTTCATATTCTTTCTTATTTCATCCTCACTCATTTCCTATAAATTGATAATCACTTACTCAACAAGGTAAACATAAGGAAATTACAAAATACAAGTATGGTGGTCAAGTATGCATACCTGTTCATCAACAAGCATTTTGGTTCCACCTCTCCCTCTACCCCTACCACCTCTGCCTTGACCTCTACCACCTCTCCCTCTAGCCCTACCACTTCTACCACCTATCCCTCTAGCTCTACCGCTTCCACCACTTGATTCAGCTGTTTTAGTATTTGCTTAAAATCTGGCAGCATTTGATTGACCTCTGCCACCTCTTGCTTGACCTCTACCACCACTTGCTTTAATTATACCACCACTTGCTTCACCTATACCACTACTTGCCTTACCTCTGCCACCACTTGCATCACCTCTGCCTACCCTATAACCTCTACCACCACCTCTGTTTGAAGTATAACTAGGATAGTTTGGTTCTGGCTTTCTACAAGGATGCTTCTTTATTTGTGGTGGTTGGCACAGGTTACCTTATCACAATTTCTCTATTATGTCCTTTTTCATAGCAATTACTACAAGTAATTTGTCTACCAACCATACTAACTTGTAAATTATTTTTCATATCCATAGCCTTAACTCTATTTTTCTTTGGTCTGCCTGGCATCCTTTAACAAGTGGTGGGATATTTTGAATTGGGTTGTCTTTTCCACATGTTACTACCATAGACTGGCTTTATACTATACTAGTAAGCCCCAAACCACCTTTCTTAGCTATAATAGTGATCAACCCCTTCATCAGGTTCCTTATTCAAGAACAAGTAAGCCGCTACAGAATGGACACAAGGAATACCTAAAAGTTCCCACAACTTACACATACACTTCTTTAAGTGTAAATTAACTCCAAAACTTTCTTCACCTTTCCTAGCACCTAGCTCCTAAAAACCACTGGGAACCACTGTCCAAGACCTGTATATATGACAAATTAGTTAGTATACCTAAACTTAACAGATTGGTAAAGGTAAGACAAGGTTTTTTTTCTATTATTATACCTTTGTTGCTCTTTCATAACCTCTAATCTCTTTCTGATAGATGGTGTGATTTTATCTTCCAAGTTCATAGAAATTGTTTTCATCTGTACCAATCTCTGCATAATATAAAGCCTTATGTCTTCTAGCATTGTGATGATTGGCTTTGTTCTTTGAATAAGTATTGCTTTGTTGAAACTTTCTGCAATGCCATTTTTAAAGGATGCACACTTAGAATTCAAGTCAAAGAAGGATCTGGACCATAAGTTTGGATTCCTATGTATAAGGTAATCATATGCATCAGGAAGAATGGCCTTGATTTGATCCATGTTGTTGTAGAAGATGGATTCTACTGTTGTACCAGCTGCTAGCCAAAATAGTCTCTGTAACTGCACCTTACTAAATTTCTTTTTAAAATTAGCAAAGAAATGTCTTGTACACTTCCTGTGTTCAGCATTTGGCAACCAATCAGATACATCATCAAGTAACCCCTGTATCATGCAAATATTTATGTAAGTAACAAAATTTAATGGTGTACATTAAATTATCCAAGATTTATGTAAGTAACACAAAGTTGAGTCTCTGTACCTTATGTGAATCTGATATTACTGTGATACCAGTTCCATGGACCAACTCCAAGTCTTCTTGTAACAAGGATAAGAACCAGTACCAATTTTCATTATTCTCTATCTTAACTACCGCCCAAGCAATGAGGTACATCTGATTATTAGCATTCCTCCTAATAGCTGTGAGCAGCTCTCCTCTGCAAGTGTGTTTTAGAAAACACCCATCTAACCCAATCACCCTTCTACAACTTGCTTTCCAACCATCTTTGACTCCCTTAAAACAGATATAAAATCTTTGGAAGTATGTGTTCCCATATTTTGTTTCTTCTTCATCTACTATGCAAGTGGAGTCTGGATTTGTATCTAAGATAACCTGCCTATACTCCCACAACCTACCATAATGCTCTTTTGCATTGCCCTCTGTTTTGCTATTTTGCATTGCCTAAGGCTAACATTAATTAGGAATTTCTCTCTAATGACAGCCTTTATTTTTAACAGAGGAATAAAAGGGTCTTCAATTATCTCTTTTGCAAAGTGATGTGCTATCCATTTGTATGTGACTAAAGATCCTAGGTTGTAGTTTCTAGCACACTTGTGTTCTGCTTTAAGTGACTTGATTTGGAATGAGTTTTCACTACCCATCCAAGATGCCCATAACCTAAATCCACATTGTGGTTGACCACTTTTCCGACTAGATGCAATTTTGGATTTAGTCCACTTAGGAGACACATCAGAGTTCCTACTAGACCCCTCCCCATCTTTACTTGTTCCTTCACCTAGTTTACAACTTCTAGTTTTAACCTTACCAACCTTAAAAGTCACATTACCCTTCTTTTTAACTGTTTTTTGTTTGCTTTAATACCCTTTTTCGCATCATCATTTGACTCTGTGAATAACTGTTTCTTAGCTTTAACATTTTTAGAATGGTACCCTACACATCCTCCTTTTGACACATCTCTGCCATAAAACACAAGTAACTGCCTCCAATCACTTTTTGGAACCATAATTGATACCCACCAGCCACCCTATAATTAGCTAAAGCCAGTTTTAACTGTTCTGGATGGTCATACCTCATGCCTAATATGGGCTGCATATTTTAGATCATAACAATATCCCAAGATGTAATGACTCCAAATATTTTATGCATGACTCCCCAAAAGAGTAATCACAAATGTATCCTTGCACCGTGCCTCTTTTGGACTGAAGAAACATGCTTTAAAACGTCAACATAAAGTTGGTGAATTCATAGGTTTATGTAAAATGTAATGTAGGACCGCAAGATTTCCCCGTGATAATGCAACAGATGCAAACATCACAAAATGTAATTACGTTTCCCTAAGCTCATGACACTGAAGCTCGACATGTATGAAATGCAACATAAATTGCCAATTTGCTTGTATGATGTTCTAACCCGCAACATCCTAAATCCGACATGGTATACGTCTGTTGTCCGGTAAACCGGCACAGTGAGCGCTACTCACCCGAACGGGGATGTCAATCCCAAATAGATCTATTTATAACATTCGCGCTCACACAAAGTAATTGACAGTTCATGATAATGGGCTTAGAGGGTTATCGCTACTTAGGCAAACACGTAATCATGTAAAAATGTACACTTGCGTCCAATCGTAAAAACAATGTTTGTTTCTCACCCCAAAAGTTGTAATATCATTGATATAGTAAAACATCGGGGCTATGAAACTCACCCGGTAAGGAAGTAAATGAAAATGGAATCAAGTGAACTGAATCGACAAACGAAATCTGAGGTGCTAACCTAATTAAATATAGGTCGTATGAGTACTAAGTACTTGAATAACTAATACCACATATAATTCTATATAGTTACATCACCACCTAAAAGTGTTTGTAAAAATGGTATACTTGTCCAACAATTCGTTATTTGCCAAAAATACTTGATGTCTTATTTATATAACTCCATTATATAAATGCTTTAATTATTTGAGAAAATAATATTTAAAAACGTTATAAATATCATTTTAGTAAAAACGTCATTTCTCTCTCGTTTTAAATATGTTATTTATATCTGTGGCTTCGTTTTTGAATGTTCTAGTCAAATATCATATTTGAAATATTATAATCACTGATGAACAGTAACTTTAATAATATTTTATAAATTATATAAAACTACTTTTATATAATTAATCGTTATAACTTAAAAACGTCGTAACTTATTCGTTTTGATCCCATTTTCATCGTACTTTACATGCATGGATTCGTATTTGAAAAATCTAATCAAATATTACATTTATTATATTCATATTTACTGTTATGAACAGTAACAGTATGTGTATATTTATAAAAATACTTTTTATAAATTTTAATTGTTGAAAATAGTTATATTTTATTGTTTCTAATCGTTTTAATTCGGTTTTCTAAGTGCAGTGATTCTTATGTCCATGGCTTCATAATTAAATTTTATATCATCTAACATGGTCCATGTACACTGTATGTTTCTGTAAAAATATTAGTTTTTATAAAATTACTTTTATAAAGTCACTTTTGTTTATTTTATTACATAAACATGAAAAAGTCATAACTAGTTCATTATCCATTGGTTTTTAAAGTTTCTTACCTTTTTAGAATCCTTACAATATCTACTTTTACAAAAAATATAAAAGAAATATCTCAGATTCGAAATCATATAGTTTTTATAAACTTGGTTTTATAAAAATACTTTTATACGCATAATCTTGTAAAAATCATAACTCCTTCGTTATTTATCGGATTTGTAAAGTTTTTATATGACTTACGATACGTTATGTGACGTATTAATTTTATAACAACATAAATTAAAGTGTCAAATTGGTTCGACTATGAAACAGTAGCATATAAAAGGTTATTACTCATTTTATACACTTTTTAAAACTTTACAAATTATCACAAGGTATTCTAATTTATAAACTTAAGACATCCATGGTATATAATTTAAGTCCTCTACATTGTGTCCATCATAATAAGTCCATATTGTCCAAGAAAATTATCCAACATATTTATTTACTTATCTAAACTTTATAAATAAACAAATAATCATAACTTGACAAATAATTATATAATTTATCCATGGCTTGTAAATCCTTGTTTTAAATATATTAACATATTTTAAACATCATCTTAACCCTAAGATAAAAGTAATTCGTGTATGTATGTACATGTTTTTATTTTATAAACTTCATAAAATACCTTAGGTGATGATTAACTATACAACAATTATATAAATCATGAGATGTATAATATGAAAAGATTAGGGTTCTTAGAAGACCTTAATGAAGATAGGATGAGTGATGAACAAGATCAAACCCAACCAAGAAAACCCTAATTAGAAAATTAGGTTTAGAAAACCCTAATTTCTTCAAGAAACCCTAATTTCACACCTTCCTTGTTTAACCCTTATATAAACCAAACCAAGCTTCCAAGACACCTTGTATATGATTAACAATGACCCTTAAACACTTGTACTAGCTTAGAAATCAAAAACTATGATTGTGTATGTGAGTGGGAGTGATGTCGTGGGTTATAGGAGCTCAAGGGAGGGTTTCTTGCTTTGGTTTCTTGTTAATGTGTTGTGTGTGTGATACTAATACTTTATGGCTCCTATTTATAGCAAGCCCTAGCCTTAGAAACCACTCTTCTACAAGCTTGCATGGTTTTGGTCTTCTTGTGTGTGTGTGTCCGGTTTTGCCAACAAAAGGAGGGGACAAAATAGTTGTTTAATGGTTAAGTACAATGCTAGGGTTAGGGACATGTCTTTGCTTTGTGTAAGAATGATTTGACTACTCTTAACATGCTTGTTCTTGGTCTCCTCTTTTCCTTGTGGTTCTTGCCGTGTATATGATCACAAGGGGGACAAAAAAGATGGTTAAAAGTGGTGGTTTGATCCATTGGATAACAACTAGTATTGTTTATTCAAGTTAGTGGAGGTCTAGATGATTTAATTTCAAGTGTATGTGTGTTATATGTGTAGAATTTAGCTAGGGCTGAATTAAACAAATGTTTATGAAGTTTTTGGGTATTATGGGTATTAGTGGGTATTTGTTGAAGTATGGGTGGGTTTATGGTTTTCCATGCATACAAAAGTGTAGTTTTATTGCGTTACGTAAACGTTTTACGTAACCAATAAAAATAAAAAGCTTAAAGTTATAAATTATCATCCTAATAACTTTATAACACTTACTTGACGTAAAAATTTAATTGTTTGATGCCCGTTTACGTTAAATGCTCATTTTTAGTTTACGCGATTTAGCTTAACGGTAAAAATTAAAAGTAAACGCGCAAAAGCCTAAAAATAAATAATTGAATAATTGAAGTCATAAATGACTTGAAAAAGTGAAATGTTATAGTCTCCTCCCATTAGAATATCCTTGTCCCCATGGCTCAAGTTGCAACACTTGACGAAGGTACGGGTTTAGTGAAAAGATGCGGATACTTCTTTTGAAATTGATCTTCACGTTCCCATGTGAACTCAGGACCTCTCCTCGAGTTCCATTAAACCTTGACAATTAGGATACGGCTTTGATTTAACTGTTTGACCTCTCGATCCATGATCTCTACGGGTTCCTCCACAAAACGGAGCTTGTCATCAACATGAAGTCCTTTCAATGGAACGGCTAACGGTTCGTCTGAATAACATTTCTTCAAGTTAGATACATGAAATGTATTGTGAACCCTGCTCAACTCTTGGGGAAGTTCAAGCTTGTAAGCAACGGATCCAACCTTTTCTAGCACCTTAAAGGGTCCAACACATCTAGGGTTTAACTTTCCTCATTTGCCAAAACGTACGACCCCTTTCCAAGGTGAAACTTTGAGCATAACTCTATCCCCAACTTGAAACTCCATCGGCTTACGCTTTAAATCGGCGTAACTCTTTTGTCGGTCATGAGCGGCTTGCGTTCTTTGCTTGATCTGAATGACCTTCTTAGTTGTCTCTTAGACTATTTCTGGACCAGTAAGTTAAACTTGTCTAACCTCGGCCCAACAAACAGGTGAACAACACTTTCGACCGTAAAGTGCTTCAAACGGTGCAGCCTTGATGCTAGCGTGATAACTATTGTTGTAAGAAAACTCAACTAGTGGCAAGTGTTTAACCCAACCATTTCCAAAGTCGATCATACAAGCACATAGCATATCCTCGAGAGTTTGGATAGTTCTCTCGCTTTGTCCATTAGTTTGTGGATGGTACGTAGTACTCATATCCTAATTAGTACCCAAAGCCTTCTGAAGTGTCCTCTAGAAATTTGAAGCGAATCTAGGGTCACGATTACAAATGATTGAGACAGGTATTCCATGCCTTGTGACTACCT
Organism: Tanacetum coccineum; assembly: GCA_026074375.1. Lineage (NCBI taxonomy): Eukaryota > Viridiplantae > Streptophyta > Magnoliopsida > Asterales > Asteraceae > Tanacetum > Tanacetum coccineum. The sequence goes on from BQNB010057873.1 coordinate 37,982, forward strand.
CCTTTAGGTACATCCTTGCCAACTTCTCTATGGGGTCAGT
>BQNB010057874.1:0-38019 GCA_026074375.1 Tanacetum coccineum
GATCATTCGGCTCTAAAATATCTTTTTGCAAAACAAGATGCAAAGCCGAGATTGCTCTGGTGGGTTCTCTTGATCCAAGAATTTAATTTCATGATCCATGATAAAAAAGGAGCTGAGAACCTCGCCGCTAACCATCTTTCTCGATTAGAGAATCCTCATCAAATGCTCGAGAACAAGGAAATAAATGAAATATTTCCTCTCAAAACACTTAGTATGGTATCTTTTCGTGGTGATTCTAGTACCCCATGGTTTGTCAATTTTGCTAATTACCATGCGGGGAACTTTGTTGTTAAAGGGATGTCGTCCCAACAAAAGAACAATTTCTTCAAAGACGTGAAGCATTACTTTTGGGACGACCCCTTCCTATTTAAAATCTGTGCGGATCAAGTCATACGGCGGTGTGTTCACTCCTAAGAAGCCATTGATATTCTTAAGGCTTGCCACAATGGAAACACCGGGGGACATCATGGCCCGAACTACACCGCCAAAAAGGTGTTTGACTCCAGTTTCTATTGGCCTACAATTTATCGTGATGCCCATGACTTGGTCAAATCTTGTGACTCTTGTCAACGTCATGGGAAAATCTCGCAGAAAGATGAAATGCCCTAAAATGCCATCCAAGTTTGCGATTATTTTTGAGTTTGGGGTTACGATTTTTATGGGGCCAGATCCCACGTCCTTTCACGAGGGAACAAGTACATACTCGTAGCGGTCGATTACTTGTCGAAATGGGTTGAAGCGAAAGCGCTCCCCACCAATGACGCCCAAGTTGTTGTTAAAATTTTTAAAATCTCTCTTTGCTCGGTTTGGAACTCCCCGCGCTATCATTAGTGATCGTGGTACGCACTTTTGCAAAGACCAATTCGCAAAGGTCCATCTATAAGTACGTGTGAACACCCACCGTCTTGCTAGCCCGCGTACACCTCACAAACTAGTGGGGCAAGTGGAAGTCTCCAACTGTGGTTTGAAAAGAATCTTGGAAAGGACCGTAGGCGAGAACCGTGCCTCTTGGTCGGATAAATTAGATGACGCACTATGGGCCTTCCGTACCGCTTTCAAAACACCCATCGGGTAGACTCCATACAAAGCTCGTGAAAGGAAAGGCTAGTGTCAAGCTACTGAACTAGCTCGGAGCACAAAGCCTATTGGGCCTTGAATCATGCAAACATTGACCTTAAGTCCGTGGGGGTGATCACTGAAAGTTCACCTCAATGAATTAAAATGAACTTCGTAATCAATCCTCCGAGAAACTCCTTTGATCTAGAAAGAGAAGACAAAGAAGATCCACGACTCCAAAATCAAGAACCGCGTTTTCAACGTTGGTGACCGAGTCCTTCTTTTTAATTCTCGATTAAAGATTTTCTCGGGCAAGCTTAAGACTCGTTGGTCTAGACCATTCACCATTACCCAAGTATTACCTTATGGCACCGTCGAGTAATCTCAAACCGACAGGCCAAACTTCAAGGTGAATGGTCATAGACTTAAGCATTACTTGGATTGGGACCACACCATCGATGTTGTCCCGGATCTTCCAAACTTTCCCCATGACCATTGAATTCGGATCAAGACGAGCTTGTTACTCGGTAACAAAAAAAAGTTCTTCATATGGTGGCAACCCATGCTTATCCGTAGTAGTAGTATAGTAGTTTATTAGTAATGAATAAGTGTGTTGTGAGGAGGCTCGCCTCTTTCATTTTTCGTGTTTTGTGTTTTGTGATTGTATGTCTAGGATTGTCCTAGATTTTTAAAGTCTCTCGTGCTCTTGGTTTTGTCCTTCGTTCACTCGAGCTTCACATCCTCAGCTTCATTTTGGGAATCCGATATCCATTTTAACGTACAACGTTTACTTTTGGCAGAATTTTAATAAACGGCCTTAATATTACGTAGAGACCCTTCTTAAAACATTGAGGACAATGTTCAATTCTAGTATGGGGGATCTATCGATTTGATTATGCCTGAAGTCGTTGTTTTTACGTAATCCTATTTTTACCACCAAAATACCAAATAAATAAAAAATAAATAAAAAAATTCAAAAATAAAATAAGTGTTTTGTCACAATTTTGACTTTCCTGCTGGGTAGAATAAGAATAAATTTTGACTACGACGAGCGTGTTTGATACTCTAGCTTGTCCCTTAACTTAGACTAAGCAATCGCTGGATCTTTTATTAAAGATTTTTAAATTTGCAAAAAACGAGAAATGATATAGTTTAATTATGAGTTAGATGCCAAACAATGATTAAGTTGGAAATCTTAAGAGCTCAGAAGTGTAGTTTTTGTGACTTTTCTCTCACCATACTCTTCTAACCGGACTAATAATATGTTGCTCTCAATTCGAATTAAACTTAAATCAATAATTTTTGAAGTATAGTCGATATCAATAATTTTAGTTCAAATTTATACTTAAATTTTCTAAAAACAAATTTTCTCTATATCATGGTAATTATATGTAAAAAAAATGAAAAATGAAAAATGAAAAAAGAGGTAAAAATAATAATAAACTGTGGGCTGATAAAAGTTTACTGCATCTTGCCGGCTCACAACCGATGTTGCAGTCTTCTAAATAAGGCACAAAGTAATAATCCGAGACTGATAAAAGTTTGCTGCATCTTGCCGGCTCACAACCGATGTTGCAGCTTTCAAAAAGGTCGAGGATTTCAATCGCATCATGGTTATATTAATGTTAAGTGCAATAAATGTGATTTAATAAATATAAGGAAAGTCTCTTTTTCTTAAATTTAAATATGCTTTCAAACTAAGACTATTTTAAGTTGTGATTTTTCTAAATAAGTTATGTATAAACGGAAACCTAAGAGTTGTTGAAACCGAAGGTCCGTGAGTCTCGATACTAGTCTCTGTGGGGTGTTAAAAGCCTGGTCACTTAGCCGCAAGGTTGGGATGTGCCGAGACGAAAGTCGCTACATGGGATGATCTCGCCTTTAAAAGCATAATTCTTAGGTGGAACGTAAAGCAATAGAAATATTGCAATTTTCTTAAAAAGGTTGATCCATGGTTGAAATTCGAAATAAGCACACTAACGTAATATGAAATAATTGTCGGGAGTGAAAAGTTTACAAGGTACAAGTATGAGTAGTGTTAGCATCTTAGCTCATATTTAACGGTGATTTCGTTTTTAAGCTTGGTTTGGGACAAGTGAAAAGTCGGGACGATGAATTTATCCTTTTTGGGGCATTTTAGGATTGAAATGTTTCTTGTTCTATGATCCCTAATGGTTATGAAAACAACGAAAGTCAAACATGTTAGTTAGTTGCTTAAAAAGAAAAGTACAAAAAAATGAGAAAAAGGAAAAATACAAAAATATGTGTGGTAATAAGTGTAAATACTTAAAAAATGGTCAAAACGGGGCATTTCAAAGCTATTGATTCTTTAATTTCCCTTGATGAACACTTAGCTACTTTTCGAGGTAATTAGTCGAGGAGGATTGAGATTCTTGGTTTTCTAAGTGTTTACTTATAGCATTGCGTGAGGACACGGCAATAGTTTAGTATGGGGGATTTTGGTATGTGTGTAAATACACATACTTTTGACCTTTAAAAACGCTTAAAATGACCAAAACACATAAAAATTGCCAAAAAGTTATTTTATTTTGCATTTGTACTGTGCAGGTAACGGATATCTAAGAAAAGGACAAAAACAAAGCCAAAACGACAAACCCGAGCATGGAATGGAAAGAGCGTGAATAAGTCAAAAAGTCGAAGTCAAAGTCAACCAAAAAGTCAACCCCGACAAACAAAAAGTCAAAGCCGAAAAACCGAAGTCGAAGGCATAAACATATTGGGTCAACCCGTACCCTAGTTAATGGGTCGGGTCAGCCCAATATGTTTACTTATCAATTTTAAAAGCCCAAATCCATTTTCATGGCCCGAATGCCTTTTTATATTTAACAAAAGCCCAATACTAAGCCCAATCCCACTTAACAGCTGTTAACCCATAAACCTTTTACCCCTTTTTCATCGTTAGTCCTTAAGGACTAACATTGTTAGTCCAAAAGGACTAACAGTGCAAACATACCAATCAAACTGAGGGACCAAACTTGCCATTTCCCACAACTTATACCCTGTATCACCAAAACAGTAATACAAACGAAAAACCATTTTTTGGCGCCAAATTACTATTCATGTGTCTTCAACCTCTGGCCCCTGCAACCCCACGACAAAACCATCACCATCTCAATCTAACCCTACCTCACATGGGCTTAATGCCACCTTGGCAATCCCCTATCACCCCATTCGTCCAAGGATGAAGACAAAAATTAAGGTCTCAGATCAATGGACTTGGGGAACAAGCAAAATGGAGGGCTATGATGAAGGCTTGAACTCACTCACAAAAGAAACACACTCTAATTCTCTCTCACTGAAGAAAACACAAAGTGGAGACCCAAGAGAGAGCATGTATTCGGCTATAAATAGGACCTTTGTAAGCCTTCAATGAAAAGTAGTTTTAATCTAGTTAGTTTTTCAGCTTATCTTAGTTAACATTTAGTTTATTGTACTTTTTATTCAAGTCTTTTTATGAATTAATAAAATTTGAGGTTTTTAAGTTATAAAAATTCTTAGTTTTTAATTTCCTTTTCATTGTTGAAAATACCTTAAAAGCAGTCACAAGCTCTTATTTGAGCTTTTATAATAACTGTTTTCATTAAGCAAACTAAAAATATTAAGTACCTAAGAAAATTTCATCAAATATCCACCCCTCAAAAATACCACAGCTAATTTTGGATGATAAGCCAGTTTGGGAAGGCCTTATGGACTTACCAGCTTGTTTAATACAAGTTGGAGCTTAGTAGATAAGCTCTTTTGAGCATTGTTTAACCTTGTTTAAGCAAAGGCTTTTGTAAGTTCCATTTTTCCATTTTTAGCACTTACTGTTCATTTGCTTAATTACTGTTTTAAACTGCTTATTTATGCTTTGTATGGTCTTTAGTTGATAGTTAGTGCTTACTTGTTGCTTATATCTCATTTGTTTAAGTTTTTCATTAAAACTGCCTAGTTTAGCATTTTATAGCTTTTTACTCTAGCTTATTGTTTACTACTTATTTGTGGTTGTTAATTGCTCATCAGACCTTAATATACTTATCTAATAATCTGTTTTCACTTTTCAAAGGATTTCTTAACCTATTTTAGCTTTAAAAATGATCTTTCATGTTTAAAGGGGTGTTTGGCATAAGGTGCAAAATGGGTCAAATATGTGGTTTTATTGGTTTGGGTCACTAAGCCATTTTTGACAAGCTCTTTTAAGTAGTGTTAATCTGTTTTTATAAGTTTTTCAAGTTATAAATTTATTTTTAAGGTTTTATGTTTGCAAGGTTTGAATCTGTGGTTTCTTAGTTTCAACTTTCAGCTTATTTGATTAAAGTTAGAACCATGGCTTTTAGATGTTGTTTTCGTGTTTGTTATAGGTGAGTTATGCAGTAGTATAAGTCTAAATAGGTTTGCATTTACCATTTGGACTCTTTGTAAAAAATCTATTAAGTCATTTTAACTCATAAAAAAGCCCACTTTTCCAATGCAAATTTAGATAAGTTAAAATAGTTTTTAGCTTTTGAAAGTTCTTGCATAAGTAATTTATAGCCCATATTTGATCTGTTTTAGCTTATTTTATGTTTTGAAGTTCTTTAACTAGCTTATTTATAGGGCTGCAAAAGCAAATTTTTCTTTTAAGAAAAAACAAAAATAGTTCAATCTGAGTGTAGCCTACTTTTTCGCAAGACTTTTTCATGGCTCATTTGATTTTCAAAATGTTTTCTCTTTGCTGCTTATTATAGCTTGTTGGACAAGCTTTTTAGTGGTATAAGCCACTTAGCCATAAGGATCCACTAACTAGCTTAAAAATAAGCTAGAAAGTGCCTTCTTGGCTGTTTGGCTAACTGTTTTGGCCATTTTGCTTATTTGCTTTTTAAGGCTTTTCTGCTCTATTTCTTTGCTTAATTTTGTTCCTAATTGCTTATTAGGTGTAGTATAGTATCTGTGTTAGCTTATTTGTCTTTTTGGTTGCTTATTAGTTTTAAAATAGCATAACAGTTTAGCCATTTAGTCTTTTACTTTAGTTAAGCATTCTGCCATCCATTAGAGCTTATTTGAGTGTTTTAAAATAGTATTCTTTACAAAAGTTGCTTAAAATTTGCTTATCTAAAAAGTTATAAAAAATTTAGCAAATAAAAATATGTTGGGAGTTGAGGGAAATCAGGGGTGAGCAAGGCTCGAACCCCTGACCTCAACCTCACCTCAACCAACATATTTAACACACACCACACAACCACTAGCGCCCTTGGGACTTTTCCGTTATGACTTGCACCTATTATTCTTTTAACCTCTTTTTGGCCCCCCCCCCCCCCCCCCTTTTTTTTTTTTTTAAACAATAGCCGTTTTAAAGGCTTATTAACAGCTTATTTGGATAAGCTGTTTCAACCCTTTTATTTTTTTTAGATTTAGCACTGTCCAAGCTACTTTTTATAATTTTTTCAGAATTTTTATAAATAGTTTAGTATTTTTAATATTTAATTTAGATAAAAACAGTTTTTAATTCATAATAAATTAAATAAAAGTCAAAAAAATATAATTCTTTTTTTAAAATTTTCTTTTATCATTTAGGATTGTTAAAAAAATAAATTTGGCTTTTCGTAGGGTTAAATTGTAGAATTTGGTTTTGTTTTTATTTTTTAAAGAACGGGATTGGTCCCCGTTATCGTTTTTTCTTCTTTTTTAGGTTGCCTTACTTATTTTTCCCATAGAATTAGAAAACCCAATCAAAATCTTGTTATATTCAAACATCAAATATCAAACCGACTCTCGACTCTCAAATTTGCACTCCTCGTTAGGAAAAACGACCCAGGAATATTATATACTACCCGGATTTTTTTCTTTAAACCTTTTCAAGGGTCACTTGATTTGGTTTGGTTAATATAAGTAGTATTATTATTTATATATACCTAAAGTTAGAAATCAGTCGTCCTCGTACGGTCTCCCACCAACAAATCTTTCCCAACTTCTCATTATCCTCCTCGACTTGAGCTGTTTGTCTATCGCCTGGATCATAGCTTTTGCTCGTTCCTTATCACTCTGTCTCTAAATTGTCTGTGGTAGATATTCCATTCTTATCCCTTTTAGACGATCATCAAGAGCTGTTCGAACGTCATTGAGTGTTCCGTCGCTATCAACACGCATCAATTTGTTCTTCTTGTCTCTGTTCTGATAGATGAATCCTATGGGATTGGAGTATGCAGAATAGGCTTCTCTTCGTTTAAGATCAGATCTGTATGAATCCGGATTGGTGATGTTGAGCTTCTTTTGGTAGCTATCGACACATAATTGAAGGTCTTCAACACGCCTTTGGATTACAATACTTCTTGTGAACATTCAGAGAGAGACACTGAAAGCTAGACGTTCTTCAACATTGAGATTTGTAAGCAGCATGTCTTTGATATCTTGTAGGCGAAGCCTTTTGAAGTCGCCTTCCTTGAATGTGTGAAGCTTGTCATCATCTCTTCGAACGGTGATCCAATCCAGATGTTTGTAGCCATGCCATTCGACAATCTGAAGCTTTGTGACAGCGATGATTCTACGTCTGGAATATACATCACGAGCAGATTCCCTGTCGATAGCAAATCCATAGAATTGGTTTGCGTCCCCAATGTGAGATTCCCCAGAGGGCATATTTGTCGTATTTGACCGTTGTTTGACTCCACATTGCATTAGGGACCAACTCTTCAATCCATTTGATATGACTATAATCTGCAGCCTTGGTTTTTGTGACAAAAGTTGCATAGGTTCGGCTTGAAACACCACCATATAGATACGCAAGGTCGTTGTTGATGAAGTGATCAAATGGTATGACTTGACGACCGCGAGAGTTAGGTATCAGGGGTAGTTGCTTTCGCAGATCATGAGGATATAGTTGTCCTTTAGGGTTATGCCAATCGAGCTGCTCTGTGGTTGCCTTGTAGACTTCTTCAAAGAAATATTCAAGCTTGACCAGACTCTTACATGTGCCTTTTATAAGCTCGAATGTTGGACCGGCTAATAGTTTAGGGGTCAGAGTTTCAACATTGAGCCTATTCATTACGAATGCTGAGAAATCAAAAGGAGTATCCGTCAGCTCATCAAATGACACATAGTTTATCTTGCCTTACAGTTGCCTTAAACAAGGTTGTACTGGTCCAAGATCAGCTGGAAAAGTCTGTCCAATCACATCGGAGTAGGAGGTCTTGTAGGTTTCTGAAACCAATCAGAAAGTGGATAGGTTTCTTCTTCAGGTTGATCGTCAGTGACTCCTGTTTCGAACTCCTGATGTGTGGGTTTTTCAAAGTCATCTGCAGTGTGCATTGGCTCCTTCGCTTGAGCAGTCTGGCTAGCATACTAGTGCTGAGATTTGGACCCTTCATTGGACTTGCCAGTTGTCTTGGATGTCTTTTCTTTTAGAGCACTGGTTGACTCTGGTTATTTTCCAGCTCGTCTTCTCTTGGACCCTCGGTTTGATCCAGCGGAGGGTTCTTCGTCTTTATCCTCATCATCTTTGCGTCTTTTAAACGAGACAGTATCACCATAAGTATCAAGAATGAGCTTGTCACTTTCGTAAGCTTCAACCAATGCCTTGTAGAGATTCTTTTGTTCATAACTTGTTAGCCCAAAAGACCATACTTTTGGTTTTCAATTATAACATAATTTAATATGGATTTAAATCCTTTCAAGTTTATATTAACATAACCGGTAATGTTACTTTACAAACAAAATAGTAGGGCCTGCTGAGAGACCCAATATTCTTTTATCTGTTGATTGACTTATTGCTCTCCATCTTTTCAATGAGAATCTTCTTCAGCTCTAATTCAGATAGGTTGGAAGCTATAGCAAGAGATGACTAGATTCAGTGGATGAACGAGTCATAACCTCAGCTTCGAGTTGCTCGTTAACCGTCTTCTCGATTCTTGGCAAAATCTTGGAGACTTGTGCCTTAACTTGTTGTTTGACTTGGTCTTTGATTATTTTCTTTATGTTATCATCAATTTTATTGAGAAAGTCTTTGTTTTTGGCTTGAGCTTCATCTCTGAGTTTGTTAGATTGCAATTGAATAGCTATTTTTACGGCTTCATTCATCTTGTTTTCAAGGTACGCATCAACAATGCCGGGAATGGAAGAAACTGCTTCAGCAAATTGGTTCGTTTGCTTGAACTCAGAGAAGTCGGTTTCCAACGTTTTAAGTCTATGGTCAAACCCGAATAAAGAACCGAAGTTTGGAAGGTCTTGAAGAGAACTACTTGGAGCTGTTGTTGGTATGGGAAATGGTGTTTGTTGCATATGTGTGATGAGAGGAGTGGGTGGTGGAGGAAGAGTTGTTGCAAACACAAGAGGTGGCTCAGCAATAGTTGTGACCAAAACATCTACCAGTGAAGTTGCCTCGGTGTTAAATATTAAGTCAATACATGTATCTGGTCTAGGGTTGAGCATGTTAGAAATGAATCCAGATGACACAGAAGAACTATGTTGTTGACCTTCAGGAATGATCAGAGCGGTGAGTATCACATGAGTATCTTCTATTTCCTGAGTTGCTTGAACATTAGGCAATGGATCATCCGTCATCACAGTGTCTCTTCCCTCCAGATTAACGTTCACGTCCATGTATAGTTCATTTGCTTCGTCCTCTTCATGTGTCGCCTCTTCAACCATCTCTTCTTCCTCAGTATTTGCTCCTTGAACTTCTTCATCACTGTCATCATCATCTGTTGTTTCAACATGATAAGGTGTTTGAACCCTAGGATCAAAGCTATCTTCTTCATTTACTTCTTCTTGCCTTGCTTCATCATCATGATTTGAAAACTTAGGATGAACAAAGTCTTCACCATCATTGTTAGATTTAGTCCGTTCATCATCATCTTCATCATCGTGTTCACTCACATTCACTTCATCATCATCTTCTTCTTCACTTGACTTCCAAGAGATTTGCTCATCATCAGATTCATAATCAGGTACATCGGGAACCCCTGGTGTAACACCAGTTCCTTCATGTGTACTAGAACCGCTAGCATATGAGCTGTGGGTTTGAATTAAGCTTTGTTTGTTGGCCAACTTCAATTGTTCAGCCTTAGTCAATGCTATTTCAGATATAGTTTCCAATCCAAGAGCAGGTTGCTTTTTCTTTCCAGACTTTGCTACCTTAGCCGTAGATTTGACTCTTTTTAATTTAGTTTTTTTTTTATTTATTTTTTTATTTTTATTTTATATTATTGTATTTAAATTTTTATATTTATACCGAGGAAGGCTTGGGTGCTTCATCAGTCTTTATCCTGGAAGATTGACGTACATATTTTGGTTTTGGTTGCACCTTTCCATATAAGATCGTTCTAAGTCTTGTACGCTTCAGATTCTTACATTGTTAGATTGGTTAGATAGTCTGGAAGAATGGCACCGCATCTTTGAACAACTTCATGCTGAGGAATGAATCTCATAGTTGTGAGAATAGGATCATCATTAGCCATGTGCCAGTCTACCTTGTTTCTTCTTGGAATGGATTAGTCTTGTGACATGAAGTGATTGGAAGATAACATTTTGTAGTAATCTAGTTAAAACATGTATTTGTTCTTTCTAGACTCTTTGTTTTCGATCTGAAAGACTAGGTATTCCTAAAAAAGGTAAATATAGTCAACTTTCTCCTGGTGATACAATCCCCAAAGTATCTGAGCCCTAGAAAGACAAAGTGTGTCAATTTCGGTTACTTTATCACTGAGACACTTGTTGATGATGGTTCCAAAAGTTCTCCAAGGTTGAGGTACTTGTCAACTTTGAAAAACGAGAGAGTAACTTGATGTTATCCCTAGGAACCCAATTCTCTAATTAAGGTTAGTATTTCCTCTTTAAATGGAGGATCTACAAACTTCTGTCCATGAAGTTTTTGACAAATCAAAAGCATGTTTCTGAAAGTTTCCATCTCAATGGAATAGCTCTTCTTGTTCATCTTGAATTTGATGTGATGCTTTTGATAGGTAACTGTAGCCCAAAACTCCTGCATGTAGACGGCAGGAACACCGGCAGTGATCAAGAAGGCTGGATAAAAAGGAGTGAGAGTGAGAACATCCAGAGCGACTTGAAAGGTAGGTTCCTTAGGCTTGAATGTTGTGCTCAATCTGTAGTTGCAACTTCCAATCGTAAGACGTTGTTCCCTTGGAACAAGAGCATCGTCCAAAGCTTGTTGTTTTTCTTTAGTGATACTCATGATTCTGCTAAGAAAGAGTCGATACAGTTTATATATAACCAAGTTTATATAGACACTATATATTGAGACCCTAAATTGGCATTTAATGCATGTAACACATTTAGAAAGATAAAGAGTGAACTTAAATTGGCTTAGTTGAATTAATCGAATTTTAACTTGATTAGATTTCAAAGATAATCAATTTTAAATTTGCTACCTAACACAAGTTTTAAGACACCTTTTGGTTAGAATGTAAGTGTTTTTGATAATTAGCCTTTTTGAATCCATTAAGTATGATTGAATATGGTTTTTAAGTGAAAACTGCTAATTCAGACCCTATACCATACTGCTAATTCGGAAACTTAAGATATATGCGAATTCGGAACCTAATGCAAGTTGCAAATTCGGATAGTTAAGGGTGATTACGAATTCGGATACTAAAGAACAGCTGCAAATTAAGACACTAAAGACTTCCAGTGAATTCGTATCTTACTACTATCTGCTAATTCGTGCCCTTATGGTATCTGCAAATTCGGACCCTAAATGAGTTGCAAATTCGTGATATAAAGGAGACTTACGAGTTCAGGGTCTAAAGTGAATTGCAAATTCGTGGTCTGAAGGAGATCTGCGAATTCGGGGTCTAAAGTGAATTTCAAATTCGTGGTCTAAATAAGACCTGCGAATTCGTAAAGCATAAGAACTTGCAAATTCGTGTATAACTGTCCCTGCGAATTCGGATTGTTCTAACAAATTTGCGTTTTTAATTCGAGTTTTCATGTGTTTTTCCACTTCAAGATTTACTCATTTTGCCTCATATCATTCACAAGAACATTTTTTGTAACTTAGAAGCACATATTCAAGCAAAATCATTCAAACGAGCATTCGAATCCAAAAAAACATTAATAACCAAGAATCAAACATGTTATATTTGAGTTTCAAAGGATACACACATTCACTAACATATTAATCATTTATCCAACTCAAAAACGCATATTTTCGTCATAAAGAATCACTCAAATCATGCACATATGATATCTTTATTAAAAACTGAATTAGACGAGTCTTTAACACCCTCAAATGAATAAAACCCCTCTATTAATTTTAGTTTTTATTCAGTAATAAATTTCATGAACCCTAATTTGATTTTAGGGTTTTTCAAAATTAGAACTTCTTAAAAACCAAATTCCTTTGAGACGTGAGATCACAAGGGTGTAAGGAACAACGTTTTCTTAATACCTAAGCACGAATTTAGGTCTAGATCTCAGAGGAGGTAGGTGACGATCGAGTGAATAGAGATGGAAGGAAAAAGATATTTGTGTGGTGTGTGTGTGTGTGTAAATAAAAATGGGAGGGGTAGGTGTGATATAATACTTATTTAGTTTTTGTCACAACTGCCCCTTGAGGTTTAATCAATTTTCCATTTTTTCAATTATAAACTTATTTAGGCATATCTAGTTTAACACTTCGACACATAAAGTCCTTACAGTTTTAACTAATATACCTAACAACCTAATCATGCACATATTCTCACTCAAGGCATAAAGAAATAACATGTAAGGCACACATAAGCTAAATTTAATTAACTTTTCCCAACGATGATATTCCGTGATTGTTTAAAAACCTTTATCCCATTTACCAATGACCTTTTGAAGAAGATTATTGGCATTTGCTCCCCCTCAAACAATGACCTATTTTCTATTTAAAGAGCTATAGTCGTTGTTTGAGAAGTCGAATGTCGTTGAAAAAACTTTTTCTGATGAAGCAATGTTTTTATTCATGAAAAACAAACACTAATTGTAAATAAGATTTCTCTTATTTTCACACATAAATGCACTGACACGTACACTTATGGAAATATTAGAAGCACGGGTTGTGATGCAAAGTAATCACCAAGACTTTTCATATCATAAAGTAGGCTATGCCCGTGAATAAAATTCCCTTAAGGAGTCAAGTTTTCTTTTTGAATACATGCCCTTTAAGATGATGACCGGTTGTTATCGTAAAATAATAGAAAGCCTTTGCATGTTTGAAAACATTTGAAACTCTGCTTGAACTTCAATTTAACAGCCACGTATCATTATTGAATGACATTTCTAAGACCGTAAATGTTATCGATTTTTAGAAGACATGCCATTATTACATCTTTTTATGTTTTTCTCATTTTTTAATTTTTTTCTTTGGTTTTATGAGTATTATATTTTTGTATTTTGTTTTTATAAAAAATTTCAAAAAAATGAAAAATCTTTTTGGTTTTTATGGTTTTAATATATAACATAGGATACCAAGATATTTTGAATAGTACCACCACTATTCCATTCAACTTCATCCGCCAATTGTATGAGAGTCCTCCGACGTAAAACTCCGCATTCCTAGCTTGTTGATAAGAAATTCAATTCTTTCTCTTGCAAGGGCTTTTGTGAAGGTATCCGCCACTTGATACTTCGTATTGACAAAGTAAAGTTCAATCACCCCATTCTCAACATGCTCCTTGATAAAGTGAAATCTGATGTCTATATGCTTCGACCTGGAATGTTGAACATTGTTGCAGCTTAAGGCAATAGCGCTTTTGTTATCACAGTACATTGGAATTTTATTGAATCCAAGGCCATAGTCGGTAAGCTGTGATCTCATCCAAAGAATTTGAGCACAACATCCCGACATAGCAATATATTCAGCTTCCGTACTGGATATCGCAGCGCTTTTTTGCCTTTTTGATGACCAGCTAACAAGTCTATCTCCCAAGAACTGCATACTACCAGATGTGCTACGTCTTGTATCTTGACAACCAGCATGATCCGCATCTGCAAATGCTGTTAGAGCAATCAAAGAATCCTTCGGATACCATAGTCCCCGATTTACGGTTCCTCTTAGATACCGAAAGATCCTTTTGACCGCATGTAAGTGCTTTTCGGTAGGCCGAGCCTGATACCGGGCACACATGCATATAGAAAATTGTAGGTCAGGTCTACTGGCTGTAAGATAAAGGAGGGTGCCAATCATGCCACGATAGTGTGACGGATCAACAGCTTTCCCTTCTTTATCCTCATCCAGTTTGGACTTCTCCACCATAGGAGTATCCACTGGGTCACAAGTGTTAAAACCAAATATTCTTAAAAGATTCAAGGCTATTTTGACTGTTTCATAAAAGGCTCTGGGATTTTTAAAAAATCTGTAGTCCTAAAGAAAAAATGAGATTTTTGCCCACATTTACATCTTAAATTTTTGAAAACACATATTTTAGCACATAGGTCACAAAGTTCAGGTGTAGATCAGCAAAGATAATATCATCGACCATATACTTATACCAAAATAATTATTTGCCTTCCTTACGATGAACAAATAGATCCACTGAGCCTTTGAGAATTCTTAGGATATCAGGAACCGAAGACAACAATGTTCAAAACCACGCATACCGTGGTAGCTTGTTTCAACCCATAAATAGCTTTCTTAGCTTATACATGTGATTGTGGTTATCTGGATCACAAAACCGTCGACTGGCTAACAATAAACCTCTCCCCGCAAATTACCATTTAGAAACGCTGTCTTGACATCTATTGGTAGACGACATGATCATGTGAGCGCAAATGCAAAAAAAAACCTTATAGCCTCTATTCTTGCGAACCGGACAAAAGACCCACTTCAAATCAATTCCCCTCTTCTTGACATAAACCACGAGCCACTAATCGGCCATGTTCTTTAGATAACCTCCCAGTTCGTCTAAGCTCCACTTTGTAGATCACTTCAAAGTAATAACCATAAACTTTGTTGGTCTGGGTACGAGCTCCAATACTTCAAGACGTTCGAAACTCATTGAGCTCTTCTTGCATTTGCTTCGATCATAGCAGGATTGATTCAAAGCAGTTTTTATACGTTTGGTTCAACAGCAGTGAGAAAGCATCGGTAGTAACAGAAAAAGAGCTTGCTCATGAAATTCGTAAGCCTTGTGGAAACTGGTCCTAGCGAGTTCACCGATTATATTTTTCAATGTGGATGAACCTTATCAATTTTGCAATTATGTTTCAGAAATTTGGTGATCATGATTGCACAATTGTAATGAATAGGAAACCACGATAAAGATTGATCAAAGGAACTTTTGGAATTGGGATACCAAAAGTACGAATCATTACCCAAATGTGCACTTCAATATCATGAATGTCTTCTTCAACATCATAGGATATGGAGGATTTGAGTTTCGGGTGTTGTTTTGAGGAGTACTGTGATGGTTGCTCTTGGTCAACTGTTGAGGAAGGTGAACCAGTATGATACAGCGAGAACTGAGCAACAACCATCCATCAATGGAGCAATAACTTCAGGGGCTCAGAGATCAACACTTGGTGGATGAGTGAGTAATTCATCAAACAGTTGAAACAATATATCCCAATCAGTTCTTAAAGGTGGCACAAACGGTGTTGAAAGAGGATGGTTTTGGCACTAAAAGAAGACGAGAATATAACGAGTCCTGAACTATTGTTTGCAGGAGTCATTTCATGAAGTGTGGTCCAGAACTACTGTGTTCAAGAAGCCATTTTGACAATCAGCACAACAAAATCAACATTGAATTATCTCAATGAATCGTACTGTTACGGATCGGTTGTAAATTCGAAATGCGTTTTCTTTGTGGTGCAATAACCAATGAAAATACCAATATCAGACCTTCGGATGATAACTTCCTAGAATCTCACTATCATTTGACCGATACAGAGTCACCAAATACAGGAAAAATGATAAGTCAAGAAGTTTGTCATGTAAAATCTCATATGGTGTTTTGCGTGACGAAGACGTACGATGGGACAATTTTGGGTGTAACAATGCGTACCACTTCGCTTCTGCCCAAAGAAATAACGGAGGCTTTTGCATAAATCAACCATTTGTGTCTGTGGTAGCTTCAATTATCCCCTCGTACGATTACGTCTTTTCAACGACACCATTTCTGTGAAGACGAGCACAGAATGTTTCATGAGGATGTCAATCTTCCATAATATTCGCCGGCAAAGTTTGATTAACAAATTCAGTTCCATTATTTGTTCTGATTCTTCGGACAGTCACTTTAAGCCGCACTTGGATCATCTTGAGAAACTTGATTATGAAATCTGGAGCTTCATCTTTTGACCTTAAGAACTTAACCCATGTGAATCGAGAGTAATCATCGACAATGATGAGGATGTACTTCTTTCCATTAACACTTGCGACACGCATTGGTCCACAAAGATCCATGTGCAAAAGATAGAGTTTTTCTTGGTTGGTGTCTTCAGATTTAGGTTTGTGGGGTTTCTTCTTGCTTTTACCCATTGCACAAGCAGAACACAAATGGTCCTTTTCAAATTTAAGCTTAGGGAGACCACGAACAAGACCGTGTCTAGCTAAATGGTTGATTGCACCAAAGTTCAGATGAGACAGACGTCAGTGCCATAGCCAGGACTTAGTCTTTGAGGCCTTTGACAAGAGACATATAGGAGAGGACGCCATCATATCTCCAAGAGACAGAGTGTACAGATTGTTGCCTCGAGATCCAGTCAATAGATCAACACCTTCTAAATTACGAATGAAGCAGGTGTGTTGACGAAAAGCAACTTCAAGGTTCGAATCACAAAATTGCCCAACGGAGAATAAGTTGTGTCCAAGTCCTTCCACATAGTAAACCCTTGAGATCATAACATTCCCAATCTGATAATCACCATATCCTAATATCTTTGCCACGTGATCATTTCCAAATTTATTGATGAAATTGGTGAGGTGAGAGCGATCTCTGGTCATATCTTGAAGCAGCCGGAGTCCAAATACCAGAGAACAATTTGGACGACCTACATTCATCAAGAGATGAAGATGGAACATCAGAAACTATGGATCCCCAAGATTTACTAGGTTCGTTTTTGTTAGCAGATACATATTTAATAACCTTAGGTTTGCTAACAGGAACATTTGTTTGAGAGTTCATAGGTTTCCTTGAGTAAACCAATGTTACAACAGGCTTGGGTGTTTCATTTCCTAAAGCAGTTGGTTTCCTAAGGGGTACTTCAGTAGTTGTGGTAATCCTAGTTAAAGGGCACGCATTTCCTACTATAGTGAATGTTTCCTACTATAGTGAAGGTTCGACCAGTAGGTCTCTAGATGTATCCAATATTTGAAAACACCTTTCCTGTTGGTTTCCAAACTTTTCTCTTTGAACTTTTGTTAACAGATTTAGATTCTTTACGATAATTTCCCATTATTGATAAAAATCAAGAACACACAAATCATGATTATCAGAAAGCATGCACCATACACTTATCACATTTAAGTTCAGGAATTCGCATTAACATTTTGGAAGTGTTCAGCATGAGCATTCCTTTAGGTTGAACAACACAATCGTTTTTTTTGAAACTAGATTTAAACTTTCCTAATTTGGGCTTTATACTTTATTCATCTGAGTACTACTTGGTGTTTGCTGAATCTTATCTTTCTTTGTATTGCCTGAAGACTGTGATCTGCTAGCACTAGTAGACGGTTTTACTCATGTAGAAGACAACATAGGTTTGTTAGAAATTAGGTTTGATGTTGAGGTTGTTTTGTGAATTGTGTTTCCTGAGGATGTGACTTGCTCATGAATCTAAACTCTTTTGAGCTTGTTCATTGGGGTCACAACTACTAAATTTTTCATCATTATGGTTGACACGAAGGCAGGTTTTAACCTGATGTTTTTGTAAGCACTTCCTAACTAGTTTAGCATACCTACAGGCAGATTCTAAGGATTGATCTAGTGGATATTTTGATTTAACATGTTCAACTAGATCCCTAAGAATGGTAGCTTCTTCCTGAGTGTGCTTAATATAGGCAGAGTGAGCTGTCTGTTTATTCAACAATTTAGGGGTTATTGGTTCCACATCAATCTTAAGCATTTCTGGATCACTAGGGTGTTTTGTAACGTCATTATCAACTAGAGCTTTTCCTTTAAGTTTCCTTAAATCATTCTTGAGAGCTGTAATTACCAAAACTTTTTCCTGAAGACTAGCATTTAAATCAGAAATTTCCACAGACTTTAGATTGACTTGATTAATTAAATCATCACATTGTTCTTTTGATCGAATACGTGCTGGTTTAATCGAGTCATAAAGTTGCTTATAGGTCTGTTTCAAATGCTCATTCTCAGCAATAAGCTTTGTCACCCTATGATCCAATTCAATGTTAATTGTTTCAATCTCCTCTAATTCCTGTTTAATCTTATCCTCATTCTTTATCCCACTTAGAACTTTAATTCTCTCTTTCAACTTCTTTATGACCGTGTCTTTCTCTTGGGACTGAGCTTTCAATTCATTTAATTCAAACAATTGATCAAAACTTGGAGCACTTTGATTTGAAACAGGATTGTCCCTTTGAAAAATTTCCTGATTAAGTTGAGAATCAACTTCTAAAGAGATGCAATGTTTTTCAAGAGTGGTGAAACTTTTGAACAGTTTATCATAAATCTCTTTTTCAATGAAATCCGTTTGAAGCTCAGTCTCAAGTTGGAGACACTTTTCACATTCATGCACATTCACAGAAGCATTATTCACAGACGAATTCACAATTATGTTCACAATATCTTTGCTCAACACTTGTTCCAAGATTCGTTCATTTTCGTTCAAAACTTGATTCATTTTAACTTCAAATTTTTTGGACTCTAAACGATGTTGTTCCACAGCCTGTTTCATTAGATGAAAGACATTTTGGACTTCAGAAAGTTCATTAACCAAATATTGATTGAATGTGTTAAACAAGTCCTTCAGAGCTTTTACAAATGGAATTATTTCATCCCTAAAACAAGCTTTTGTATGTTCGAACCCCCACGAGCCCTCAGTGATAGCTGTGGGTGTTGTTCTTTCTTTGACAACCACGTCAAAACCAACAAGATGGTGTTTAAGTTTCTTTAAACTCGTATTCACCATGCTGACTTTAGGAAGTTCTTTTGGAACCTCAACTATGGTGGGTCTACTAGAAAGAATGGGTTCTGGAGAATTCACCGAATTCTGAGACCAAAAGGCTTGTTCAGCAGATAATTCAGTTTGTGGAACAAAGCGTGTTTCAAAATCTTTATAAAGTTGGTTAAGAGCATCATAATCGACTGGTGTAGTATTAACTTTCGTTTCTAACATTATGGGATCTTTTTGTTTTAAAAGCATTTTTGAACGACTCTCTTCAGCAAGCAACAAGGTCTCTTCAGAGTCAGGAATCACAATGGGATTAGTTTTCTCAATAATATCACCAACATATAGCTTTGGTTCCAACTGCTGAGCTTTCTTCAGATAGAAAGGATTTTGAAAACCTAAAGCTTGTTTAGTGGTATGATCATAGAAAAACTAGGTTTCGTCAACATGTGAACAGTTTATGCGGATTGATCTCTTTTAAAAACAATATTATCTAGCTGTTTGATCCTCTTTTCTAACGCAATTTCCCTATCAATGTTTCTAGATTCTTCTTTCTTAAAATCATTTTTGAGAAGAGTAACCGTTTTCATTAAAGATTCCTTTTCTTTTAAATGTTCTGAAAGAGTTTGTTTAAGAAGATCAATCTCTACAGACTGTTGGTATTTGCTATTTTATACATATCTTTTACCTTGAAAAACGAACCCAAAAGACCAAAAACATAATAAAAATGGTAAATATATGCTTGTTTTTGTGTTTGTGTATGTGCAGGTACGGATATTGAAGAAATGGACAAAATTAAAGACAAAATCGGACAAAACCGAGCACGGGAATGGAAAGAGCACAAGAAAACGAGTCCAACGGCGCCTTCATTGTTTATTGGGCCAGCCCGTAACCCATTTTATAGGCCGGGCCAGCCCATATTATCTCAAGCTAGCCCAATGTTAATAATTTAAGCCCAAAGTCCAAATACTACAAGACTCGGCCCATTAGCTTAACTCTAGGCCCAAAATGATTTCTAAGTGAAATGAAGAATTCAAAGATTACTAGTATCTCACGTGCTCAAGAAATAATTCAAATGCATCCACGTGAGTCTCCACTCAAATTAGAGGATGGTGAATGGGAGTAGCACACGTGGCAAGGATGTTGTTATATCTCATATTCAATTCAGTCGAGTGCAATAAAATGATCCAACAGTCGTGATTTAATGCGTACTAGGTACGCTTATCTATTGTCCACGTGGAGTTCAAGGAACGGATGGATCTTCTCTGCTAATTTGTCGATCTGAGGTATTACACACGAGAGGCAATGATTGGCCAATTGATACCCCAATCATTGGGAAAAATTTACAAAATCCACCCCTTCTCACCATATAAAATCAACTCGCCTCCCCTCATTTTTGAGTTAGTTTTTCTTTTATTTTTTCTTAGTTTAGTTTAGGTATTTTTAGCTTATTTCTTTTTTGTAAAAGCTTATTTTAATTTTTCTGCTTATTGTACTCAGCTCTTGTCTCAAGCTTATTAATATGATGTAATAAAGATGGTTTGATGCTTAATGAAGATCTCGGTTTGATTATTTCTTGTTTATTTGTTTTTAAATCTTTGTTTTCGTGTAGCTTATTCTATAAGCTAACTTTTCGTGCTTATTCTCACAACTTATTATTATCAAAAGTTCTTAAAAGCGTAAAAAGTGACTCCTAAAAGCTCTCAAAGCTCATTCGATTCATTTTCATTTGCTTTTAAGCACTTTTCAAAATAATAAGCTAGAATAAGCTTGAGTTTAGCTTATTATTGTGCTTATTAAGATTTAGTTTAACTAGAAGTTCATATTTTCTGTTAAGATTAGTTTCTAAACTGCTTATTTGGATTTAAGTAAGCTTATATTGCTTTATCAAAATTTTATAACCTTATTTGCTTATTCAAATGGTTATATGATTCGTGTTAAGCTTGTAGCTTATTCTGAATCTCTATTACTGATTTTTGGAACTTGTTGATGTGGTGGAATGCTTATTTCGTTTACAAATTAGCTTATTAAATAGTTTTGGTTAAATCTTGTTTTTAGCTTAAATCGTTTTAGCTTTTTGTTGTAATTTTGAGTTTAGCTAGTCCTAAGTGCTTATTTCGTTCGTGTTAATTCTGGCTTATTGAAATTGCTTATTCGGTAGTGCTTAATTGATATTAAGTCTCGTTCATGAAAAGCTAGAGCTTAATTGACTATAATTGTTTAGTTTTTAAGTTTGCTTTTTCGAGTTTAATATTCATTTGTTACATGGCTTATTTCGGTGTCATAGCTTATTAGATTGTGCTTAATAATTATGGCTTATCAGATTTGCTTATTTTTGTAACTAAGCTTGTTTCTTAAAAAATCCTTTTTATAGCAACCAGTTTCACGTTTGGTTTGTATTTGTAAAATTGGGCCGTGAGTTGGGCTACATTTGATTTGTAGTAGGAATAGGGCCTCGTCAATATGGTTTTGTTTGCAACTTTGCATATTAGTTTGATCTTTTGTTAATGTGTAGTATAACTGTTAACAGTTTGTTTTAATGTGTGTTGTGACTTATGGTACCGGTCATCTCATGAGGCGTGGAGCTTACGGGTTTATTTAGCTAGACCGAATTTGATTATTTGTTTTAGCTAAATAAATCGGGTGGTTTTCGTTTAATTGCGAGTCTTCAATTCGGTTCAATTTTCTAATCCTTTTTCAATTAATTAGTGTAGATTTATTTTATCGTTTTATAATATGTTTGCCTATTTGAATTTTGCCATGCTTAGTGTAGACTTATTTTTATCTTTTGATGTTATAACGTTTGCCATATTTAGTTAGTTGATTTATTTGCTCATTTAGTGTTTAGAAATTAGTGCGGATTTAAAATATGATTAGAGATTATTAATTTGCGACATTTATTTAGATTAAAGTTTTTTAAAAAATTAAAAAAATAAATAAAAAAATAATAATAAAAAAAATATAATTTCTTTTAATGTAGGATTTATTTTTAGAAGTTTGCAATTTTAAAATTGAATTTATTATGCTTGCTTATTTGTCTCGTTTTAAATACTCATTTTTGTTTAATGCTTTACATGTTTAATTGTTTTTATTGCTTTGCTCGTTTTTATGCTTTTATTTACTTTATCAATATGTCAAGTAGGATTTAGGAACCCAAATCAAAATCATTTTAAACCATTCAAAACGCGCGATCACGGACTTAACCGATTTTCAATTCACACTTCGTCGAGGGAAAACGACCCGGGAGGTTTTTGAGACAACTTTGGTTAAAAGTTTGTTTCTCAAACCCGACGGAAAATACTATCTATACTATAATTGTTATCTTCCTTATTATTACGTATTTATATATTATATATATCTTACGTGTATAAAAAGGTTCGGATCAATTTTTGGCGCCGCTGCCGGGGAAGTGTGTACCATTATCGTGTTTCGTTAGAAGATTAGTGTTTTGAAGACCCTTCTTCGTGAAGTTATCATTCTCGTTTGTGAATATTTTCTTCTTATTTTTATAAAAATATAAAAAATACAAAAATATTTTTTATTTCTTTTTTTTATATAAAAAAAACCAAAAATATAAAAACACTGTCCATAATAATAAATAAAAATCATCATCAATATAATGCTTTCTACTGAAGCATTATCATAATAAATTCCCGAACCAAAGATCAAATTTTTTTTTACCTTTTGTGTCATTTGCGACATACGGCTCACCTTTTAAAGTTAAACAAACTCTTTTGTGCGTTTTTATTTTAGAGAGCTACCGTGAAGCTTATTGATTATTAGGTTTAAGTTATTCGATCTCGTTTTGTCCTTTAATAAAATATATTAAAAAACCTAAAAACCCAAAAATAATCTTCTTTTTGTTCTTATCCATTTAATTCTTTTCTTAACCCTCTAAATTGTTCAATTCTTATGGCGTCACTCGATTATCGTTTGAATCCCCTCTTCACGATTAAAGAGTGTTCGTCTTGTGGATCTTTGTATAATAAAGGATATTGTTGTATCCCTGACTCGTCTCAACAACCCCTTCGTGATTGTCCCAAGTGTGGAAACCCGGTTGAAGGTCCAAATTGTCAAGGATGTGCTCTTTGGCGAAAGAAATTAAAGGAAGTTTGGTTTACAATTTGTCATGAAAATGGAATTTACCAAGACCTTCTAAACACTTACGAGTCATCTGATGACGATACCAACGTTGTTAATGCTCCTCGAGAGCCATTCGTTGTCAAACAGGACCCCGGTGTAAATTCTTCACAAAGTCCTCCACAAATTGACCATCATTGTTGTTACGAGTGTGGTGATTCGTTAAATGATATCTTTTGTCAACGATGTACTTGTAAGTCTTGTGGGAAAGGTGCTCATTATGGTTACAATTGTCCACCGCAAATTCCGATTATCTCTAATCCGGAACCATGCTTCAATCAAAACCTTAATGAGTTCCTACAAAATTTGCAAAGTTTGCACCAACAATGTCTCTTGTTGATCCCACGCCTTGATCGGTTCTTTAGAATATAAAGAGTTTGTTACCTTGGAGAATCCAAAATAACAAAGATTGAACTCTATGTAGTCTTGTGAATTTTGCGGGAACGATGCTCGTTATGGTCACTATTGTACACCTCAAGTTCTGTTTATCTATCCGGAACCGTGTTACAATCAAGACTTTAATTTCCCGCAAGATTTTCATGATTTTCAACAACAATATCTTTGTTGTGAAGATTGTGGGGGTCCTCACGAGACTTTTCAATGTCAACCGATGAATTATTACGAACCTAATCCGTGTTATGATTCTAATTATTCTGGTTTTGACCAAACTCAACCCCCACAATATACCGTCAATCATCCAATCTTTAATGCTCAAAATGAGCTTCTAAATTCTCAAAATAAGCTTATGGAGCAAATGACATCCATATGTGATATGGTTGGTCAATTATAAGGCAAAAGAATGTAGAAGTAGGCGAATTGCGAAGATCATGAGCTAAAGATCGATATTGGAAGATTCCCATTTGCTATGATGATGACGAGGACTATATCATTGCAATCACACCCGTTTTATCAACCAAGGAGCCCGTTGACTCTCTTATAATAGAGGATGATCATCTTGACGCTATTCCGACAACGGAATCTGGCAAAGTAATAAATTCTAGTGTTGAGAACCTTGTCCCGATCCCAAGTGAGTCCGAGGGTATTCCCGACAGTGTGTGTGATGTGCCTCTTTGTAACAATCCTACCCCTCTTGAAGCTTTCAAAGAACACTCTGAGATTGTCGTCGATTTCAATGATGATTCTACTTCGATGATGACGGTTATCATACGGTAAGGTATTTGAGTATGTGATAGTACGCTTAACCTCCCGATTCTGAGCTCGTCAGCTTAGAGGTGGTGGAGAATGTTACCCCGGAAGATGGGAGAATTAAGGACGATGTTCTTCGTGAAAAATTATCAAAATCTTTCTTATATTACTAAGATCAAAGATGAATTCTAATCACCTCAAAATTTTTCTTTCTTCGATTTATTTTGTGACCAAGTCTTCTCTCCAAATCTCTTAACCTTTTTTTTTCCCTTTCCCTCCCTGGAGGATATAAACACCTTGATAATTCTTTAACCGAATGAAACTTTCCTGCTGTGATTGAAAGAGAATAGAAGTGCAGTACCATATCTTTCTGATTATTCTCGTCTGGATTATTGAAGCTTTCATATCTCTGATGACGGCTCATAATTGAAGAGGAAGAGTAGTAGGGCCGTACCACTACTCATTGCCTGTATTTTTTCTCAATATGATTCGTTCATCTTTGATCTTTTGATCAATCCGTTTCCTCGTGCTGATAGGAGTGACTTTTATCATGAGGAGTTCGTCGATGAACTCGCTCACATCATATCTCCACCGGAGTATGATTGTTTCTATTTTAAGAGTGAGGCCGGTCTGGGTGAGTTGACTAGTATTGTTGACTCCGGGATTCGTGAGAACGTTCTTCCTACAACAAATGTGAATTTACCATTTGAGGATGCCCAATCTCCTCTCTTGGCATATGTTGTATGGATCTTTCTTTTTTTTCTCACGTATCCCGTTACTCCACCATATCTTCTCTCTTGCGGGAATGAAGATACCATTTTTGACCCCGGCATATCTGTTTATCAGTTTTTATGCCGGGTGTATCTCATCGGAGTGGAACTTTCATGAAATTCAATGTTTATCCAAACCACTTGAATGAAAGTCCGATGGAGATTTTATCTTCCACTTGCTCCCCCATGGACCAATGAATTCGGGGTCGAGTCAGGCTCAAGACTCGGTTAACAAAAACAAGCGCTTCGTGGGAGGCACCCCATGCTTATCTTAGTATTATGTAGTAATGAATAAGTGTTTTTTTTTGTGAGAGGTGTGCCTCTTTCCTTTCTCGTTTGCTTGTGTTTTTGTGATTGTCCAGGATTGTCCCGGATTTTTGAAGCCTCTCGTGCTCGTGGTTTTGTCCTTCGATCACTCGAGCTTCAAATCCTCAGCTTCATTTGGGAAATCCAATATATAATATTATCGACTTAAACGTTTATCTTTAGTAAATTCATAAACGCTTAGGATTTAGTAGAGACTTCTTAAAACATGAGGACAATGTTTTTATTCTAGTATGGGAGGATCTTCGATTTGATTGGATTGCAGGTCGTTGCTTTTACGTTAATCGTTTGTACCACCAAAATTTTTGAAAAAAATACAAAAAAATGGAAAAAAATGAAAAAAAATTAAATAACGTGTTTTATCACAATTTTGACTTTCCTGCTGGGTAGAATGAGAGTAAATTTTGACCCGATCGAGCGTGTTGAGCTCTAGCTTGTTCCTTAACGATTAGACTAAGCGTTCGTGAATCTTCGCGAAGAACGAAAAATGATAGTGTTAATTACGAGTTGGATGCTAAACAAGGATTATTTGGAAATCTTAAGAGCTCATGTATGTAATTTGTGGCTTTTTCTCCCATAAGCTCCTAACCGGACTAATAATACTTGCTATTTTTGGAGATTAAACTTAAATCAACAATTTTTGAGATGTAGTCGATAGCAAAAATTTTAGTTTTAGTTCAAATTTATACTTAATTTTTTTTCAAAAAGATGTCTTCTATATATCATGAAATAAAGTAAAATGAAAAAAAAATTATGAAAAATGAAAAAAATATATATAATGAATAATAATTATAAACTTTTGGCTGATAAAAGTTTGCTGCATCTTGCCGGCTCACAACCGATGTTACAACCTTCTAAAGAAAGCCCATAGTAAGAATAAAAATCTGAGACTGATAAAAGTTTGATGCATCTTGCCGACTCACAACCGATGGTGCAGCCTTCTAAAAGGTCGAGGGTTACAATTGCATCAATGTTATGTTTAATATTAAGTGTGAATTAATAAGTATGTCTCTTTTTGTTAAATTTAAATATGCTTTTGAACTTTGACTAGTTCATTTTAAGTTTCTAAATAGGCTATGTGTAAACGGGAAGCCTAAGAGTTTTTGAAACCAAATCCGTGAGTCCCGATACTAGTCTCTGTGAGGTGTCAAAAACCTGGTCACTTAGCCGCAAGGTTGGGATGTGCCGAAACGAAAGGTAGTACATGGGATGATCTCGCCTTCAAACTCATTGTTCTGGGTGGATCGTGAAAGCATAGAATTTTGGCAAAACGTTGATCCATGGTTGCAATTCAAAATGGAACTTCCACCTAAGATTTAATTATTGGCGTGGAGTGAAAATTCACATGTTGCAAATATGAGTAGGTGTTAGGATCTTATCTTGTATTTAACGGTGATTTCGTTTTAAGCTGGTTTGGAAATAAGTGAAGTCGGGAACGATGAAATTATATCCTCTTTTTGGGGCATTTAGGATTAAATGCCATCTTGTTTTGAATCCTAATATTATATAAAAATAACGAAAGTCAGACGTTCTAGTTAGTTGCTTAATATGAAAAGTAAAAAAAATGCTGAGAAAAATGAAAAGAACAAAAATATGTATAGGAATAAGTGAATACATTTAAAAATGATAAAAACGTGGCTTTTCAAAGCTATTGATTCTTTATTTTCCCTTGACGAACACTTAGCTACTTTTCGAGGTTATTAGTCGTGGGGGATTGAGATTCTTAGTTTTCTTAAGTGTTTACGTATAGCATTGCGTGAGGACACGCAATAGTTTAGTATGGGGGATTTTGGTATGTGCTTGATTACACATACCTTTTACTTAATAAAGCGACCCTAAAAGACCAAAAACGCACATAAAATGCCGAAAACTCAATGATGCAACTCGTAAAGACCATTTCCCTTTACCATTCATGGATCAGATGCTTGAAAGATTAGCCGGAAATGAGTACTATTGCTTTTTGGACGGATTCTCTGGCTACTTTCAGATCCCGATTGACCATTGATCAACGAGTAAGACTAACTTCACCTGCCCTTACGGGAATTTGCCTATGTGCATGCCTTTTGGGTTATGCAATGCAACAGGCACGTTCAAAGGTGTTTTGGTTGCAATCTTTCACGATATGATTGAGAAAACCATGGAAGTCTTCATGGATGATTTCTCGGTTTTTGGTGACTCTTTCTCTTCTTGCCTTTCCCACCTAGACAAAATGCTCCAAAGGTGCGAAGACACCAATCTTGTGCTAAATTGGGAAAAGTGCACTTTATGGTAAGGATGGCATCGTCCTTGGCCATAAGATTTCTAAATTGGGATTGAGGTTGATAGGCAAAAAGTTGATGTCATTGCAAAAATTGCTATCCTCACACCGTAAAGGGTATTCGCAGTTTTCTCGGTCATGCGGATTCTATCGATCGAATTTATTCAGGGTTTTTTCCAAAATCGCCCAAGCCTAGGACCCACCTCTTGAAAAAGAAACTGTTTATCTTCTCGAAGGAATGCATTGAAGCGTTTGAAACCCTTAGATGAAAGTTAACGGCTCAAATTCTCAGTTGCCCAGATGGGACTTGCCCTTTGAAATTCATGTGTGATGCAAGTGATTTTGGCTGTAGGGGCAGTACTAGGGCAACATAGACCTAGCACTCCAGCCGATACACTATGCAAGCAAAACTATGACGAGGCTCAAGCCCAGTACACTACAACAGAAATAGCATTACTTAGCCGGAGTGTATGCTGTTTGGAAATTCGGCATGTCTTGGCTTGGTTCATAAGCATAGTGTATTACGGACCATAGGCTCTCAGTACTTGCTGCTAAGCAGGATGCTAAGCCAAGATTGCTCCGGTGGATTTTGCTGCTCCAAGAATTTAATGTCGTTATCCGTGATAAAAAAAGGAGCAGAAAATCTCGCCGCTGACCACCTTTCTAGACTTGAAAATCCCCATCAAAGTGAGCTCGAGAAAAAGGAAATTAGGAAACATTTCCTCTCGAGATCACGTGGGAGGTTACCTTTCGTCGGTGATGATAATGCCCCCATGGTTTGCCGGATTTTGCCTACTACCATGCGGGAATTTTGTGATCAAAGGGATGTCGTCAACAGAAAAGGAAAGTTTTCAAAGACGTCTAACCACTACTTTTGGGACGACCCCTTCGATTCAAGATCTGTGCAGACCAAGTAAATTTGGCGTTGTGTTGCGGGGCAAAAAGGGGGGTATAAGCTTTTGACTATTCTCAAAACTTGCCTCAGTGGGACCTTACCGGGGGCACTCGGCGCCAAATTACACAGTAAAAAGGTTTGTTCAGGTTTTATTGGCCCACAAGCGACAAGGATGCCCGCTTTGTCACCCGTTGGTGAATATGTCCCAACGTTAGGCAAATTTCGCAACGTGATGAGATGCACAAAAACTCTAGAAAGTTTGCGAAATTTTGACATGTGGGGCATTGATTTATGGGGCCGTTCCGTCTTCAAGATGGAACAATATTTACTTGTGGCCAGTCGATTACTTATCGAAATGGGTTGAAGCGAAAGTGCTCCCCACCAATGATGCCCGAGTTGTTTGTAAATTCTTAAAATATCTCTTCTCCAAGATTGGTGCCCTCGTGCAAATCATAAGTGATCGCGGAAAATCCCATTTTTGCAATGACATTTTCAATGTCATGCTATAATTTACGGAGTCACTCATCGTCTTCAACGCGCTATAACCACAAAACTAGTGGACAAGTTGAGGTATCCAATCGTGGTTTGAAAAGGATTCTGGAAAGGACCGTGGGCGAAAATCGTGCCTCTTGGTCAGATAAATTAGATGAGCCTTTGGGCTTTTCGCACAGTTACAAAACACCCATAGGGTGTACTCTTATAAGTTAGGTACGGGAAGGCATGTCATTCTTCCGATCGAGCTCGAGCACAAAGCTTACTGGTCACTCAAGCATACAAATTTTGATATCAAACAGCAAGGGTGATCACAGATAAGTTCAGATAAATGAACTTAATGAACTTCGTGATATTGTATGGAAATACTCCTTTGATATAAAGAGAAAAAAAGAGAATACATGACTATAATAAATTGCGTTTAACGTCGGAGATAGAGTCCTCCTCTTTAACTCTAGATTAAAGATTTTCTCATGGCAAAGCTTAAGACCCGCTGGATGTGGACCATTCAACTGTAACCCAAGTTTTTATATATGGCAACTGTCGAGTTATCCAAAACTTTCCGGGGGGGCCAAATTTCAAAGTGAATGGCTTCGTTTGATACCACATACTTTGGAGGGGACATACCAACCGAGGTTGTCACGGGATCTCAGAGTTCCCATGGTCCAATATATTTCGGGAAGGGTCAAGCATAGCGGACCTTTAAAACAAGAGCTTCGTGGGAGGCCCCCATGCTTATCAGTCGTAGTAATAAAATAAAGTGTTTTTGTGTGAGAGGCTTACATTTTCCATTACCGTTGTTTTGTCCATGTTTTGTTTCTTTGTGTTGTATGTCAGGATTTCCGGATTGTGAAGGACTTCATGCTCGAGTATCCACATGAGTTTCACATCCTCAGCTTCATTTTGGACTCCAGTATCCAATCTATAGACTAAGTTTTATCTTTTGGCACACATTCATAAACGGCTTAGTTTTGACGTAGGATCCCCTTTGAAAACAATCGAGGACGATGTTTAGTTTAGTAGCGGGGATCTTTCGATTTGATTTTTGGCCTGCAGTCGTTGTTATCACGCAATTCTGTTTTTACACCTAATTTTTGCAAAAAATACCAAAAATAATTGAAAATTTTAAAATTTTTTTAAAAATAAAATATGTGTTTTTATCCACAGTTTTGACTTTTCCTAATGGTAGATATGAGAATAAGTTTTTGACATGATTCGGGGTGTTGAGCCCTTGCTTAGTTCCTCAACTTACCGCTTGGAGGCTAAACTTTACGAATTCTATTGCTTCAGAATTTTAATAAGGTGAAGAACAAGAAGTGTAGAGTTAAATATCAAGTTTATGTGACTGCAGCAAGATTCTTCTAAAAACTTATATGAGTAACTTGTGCTTTTTCCCATTAGGCTTCTAATCCGCCTAATTCATACGTGCTCAATTCAATCAACTAAGTCAATCAATGTTTTTAGAAAAAGCTTCGAAATTTGTAAACTTGATTCTTTGAAAACGAGATTATTTCTAGTTCTTAATGTGAAAGTTTTAAAATGCCAAAGAAGCATGAATAGAAGTATGAAGTGCAAAAATGCATGAATATTGGAAATTATGCCAATGAAGCAGACATTTGATTATATGGAACATAGTAAAGATGTGTCGATGATATCCCACTCCGCTAAACCACGAGGTGGGGGTTCAAACTAAGATATCTTTACTTCTAGGGATTTGGTGTGTTGTGATATCTCACCAGGAAGGCTGAGGTCTAGGTGAGGGTTCAAACTAAGACACATATCCTTAGCCATATTAGGAAGAAGGTGTTGATGTGATTTCCCACTACGCTAGCAACGGGGTGGGTTTTCAAACTAAGAACACCGGTCGTTGGTTGTGATATCCTACTAGGGAGCGAGGCCTAGGTAGGTGTTCAAACTAAGAAACGCATTCCTAGCTTTAAGAGACTATGATTATAATGGATGAAGATGGTTGCAAAAAGTTCTAGAGTTAAATATGTTCTTTAAAATCAAGTTCAAGGTCCTATATGTTGTTGCTTTGATTTTATGCTTCATCTTATTGAATCTATCTATGGAAATAAGTTGATCTATGGTTGAGTTGAAATGAGTACACACATTTAAATCATATATCCATGTTGGGAGCTAAAAGTTCACAAGTCATAAGTATGAGTGTTGCATTTAGAATTATATTGACAAAATATGATCTTGTTTTAATTGTTGGTTTGGAACTCAGTGAAAAATCGGGGACGATGAAATTTATCAGTCAGGACATCCGTAGATTATTTCTATGGCGTTTTTTTTTTTTTTTTTCTCTATTCATTTGATCCAATGTTGATATAATAAAGGAAGTCAAACAGGAAGTCGAGAAAAGTTACGCATCTCATGCATCTCTTCTTTTAAGCTCTGAAATTAAGAATCCATTTTTATAGTTAGAGCTTCCAATTTTTCTAGTAATCGAGAATTATCAACATCACTATTAGATTGAAGTGACGAATCAAGTTTAAAAAGGACTTTGTCCTCAAGAAATTGAAAAGCTTTATTTAGACTTTTGTAGAGGAAGATTTTTCCGGCAGTTATGGCTAGGATTCCTTGAGTGGGTTCGTCTAGACCGTGATAGAATATTTGAATAATAGCTCCTTTGGTCAGACCGTGCCCATGGCATTTTTGCAGCATGCTCTTCAGTCGTAACCAGGCTTCGGTTAGACTTTCACATACGATTTGAGTAAATTTTCTAATTTCGAGTAAAAGACAGTGAAACAATGAAGGTGGAAAGAATTTTTTTATAAAAGATTTTCTCATTTGTTCCCACGATGTTATAGATTCTTTATTAAGTTCGTTAAACCGGGTTTTAGCTTTATCGGATAGGGAATAGGGAAATATCATGAGCTTGACAGCTGGTATGTGTTTAATTACACATACCTTTTACCTTTAAAAACAAGTTAAAATAACCAAAAACAGACTTAAAATGCCAAAAATATGCTTGTTTTGCTAATTGTATTGTGCAGGAACGGATATCTAAGAAAAAGACGAAAAACGAAGCCAAAACGACAAAACCGGACACGGAATGGAAAAACGTAGAAAAAGATAAAGTCAAGTCAACAGAAAGTCAACCCCGACAAACCCGAAGCCAAAAGTGAAGAAAAATAAGTTTAGGGACTTAAATTGCCAAATCCTAAACTTATTTAAAAAGAAGAAAAGAAGAAAAGAAAGAGAAGGGCCCATTCTGCCAATTTGCCAAAGAAATACCCCAAGGGCCAAAGCTGCCAAAGACAACTTCTTATACTAACAAGGACGTGTGATGCAATTGAAAATATAACCCTTGGGGGCTGAAACTGCCAAGTCCCCAAACAGTTTCACCCAACAAGGACGTGTGGTGCAACAACCACATACACATTAAGGGACCAAAAGTGGCAAATCCCAAACCCACACCCTGTCACCCCTAACCGTTTTATAACTCTCTTTTCCCGCCCTAGCTCAAAACCCCATTAAAGGTCACGGGATTTCTTCCTTCCTTTTACCCTGCAACCATAACTACACCTTGGGTAAACATCACCCCCTCCTCCACTTAACTTTCCCAGCTACAAAAGTGCCAACTTGGCAATCCAAAAAACCACCAATTCGAATCAAGGGTGTTGATTAACTTGTGTGGGCACCAAGAAAGATTGAAGGCCAGGATTACATCTTTGTTTCACTCTCATAACAAACACAAGAAGCACAAACCTTGTGCTATAAAAGGGCAGAAGACAGAAGACACTAGAGAGTAGTTTTTTAGATTTTAGATAATTTGTAATTTTAAAGTTTTTTAAGCTCATTGTAATTTCTTTTGAAGTTTTTCTTCTGTTAAAATAGCCTTGTACTCTTTTAAAGTTTTAATGAAAAAGCATTGTTAAGTTTATTCAAAATTCTATCTTAAAAGCCTTTTTGTTTAGTTCATAAAATGTCATTTGATAAGCTATGAAGAAGGCTAAACCTGGAAGAGCCTTGGGTTTAAATACATTCAGAAACAAAGGACTAGGGGTTAGGAATTAGGATTTAGAACCTTATTCATTTGGACTTCTGTAAGTTTTCTTTACCTCAGTTACTGTAGCACTGCTTATTGGCTTATTTTTTGCTTATTAATGTCTTGTGTGCTTATTTGTGTTCATTAATGCTTAAGTTTGCTTTCTAGTTACCTTTCATTTCATTTTTATTCAATTTGCTTAAAACTGTCTAACATAGCTTAATACTGTCATTAGCTTAATCCTCCTTTAAAAGTGCTTATTTGCTTTGCTTTTTACCTTTTTATTGTTTAACATTGCTTAAGTAGTAGTAGTCTTTTAAAAATTTTAGTTTACTTTAGCTTTTATAGGTTTAAAAATCATTTTTACAAATTAAGGGGGTGTTTGGGTTAACAATGAAAACGGGTCAAAAAGGAAGTGGTATGGGTTGTTGTCAATTTGGTTGACTTTAGCTTAAGTATTAAGCTCATTTAAGTCTGTTTTTAAAAGTTTTTTAAGTTTGAAGAATGTTTTTCAAGGTTTTCTAAGTGACCATTTGAAACTGTGGTGTTTAAAAAAGCTACAAGAGCTTATTTCATAAGCCATTGTATACCTGAGTTTTAGTGTCAAAAAAGTGTGTCATTGTGTGTCTAAACAAGCTAACAAAAACACCTTTGGTCATTTGACTTGTTGAGTCAAAACCACCAAAGTTTTAAGTGTCATTTTTATAAAAGCTAAAAGCCTTTTTCATTCTCTAAAATCAGCAGGATTGTTAGAGTTTTAGGTTCTAAAAAAGTGTGCACAAGTTCATTTATTGGTGTTCTTAATCTGTTTTAACTTAGTTTCTTTATTTGAGCTTATTTGACAGCTTAAAATAAGCTGTCAATATAAGCCCTTGTCCTTGGCTAATTTTCCCCTGGTGCTAAGGGGGTAACTTTAAGCCCACCCATCTAGCTTTTCAGTGAACTCAAGCCCTAGATTTTGGCTTATCTTAAGAGCCCATAAGCTCTTTGTTAAGTTCCCTTTGTTTCAGTCCTTAAAAAGCCCCTTTGATAGCTTATTTTTAAGCTCAAAGTAGCCCTTTGGCTGTTTTGCTTAAGCATAGTGTAGGGAATGCTTATTTTCTTTCTAGCTTATTGAGCTTAACTCAATTGCTTTATGTGTTTCCCTAGTAGCTAATTAAGGTTAGTAAGTTAAGCGTAGTTTGCTTATTTTTTCCATTAGCCTTTAGCTTTATTTTGTTTAAACAGCCCAGTGAAAAGCCCCTAAGTCCTTAAGCCAATTTTAGCTTTCCTGACATTAGCCCTCTTTCAGCATAATACGTTATGCAATTTTAGTACATAGAGCTATTTTAGGGTTTAGTTTGCCCCCCCTCCCCTTTACTTATTATTCCAAGTCTAGCCTTATTTTCCCAAAAGAGACCAAAAGTACTAGCCAGTTGTTTTGCCTTAGCACTTTCAGCTTCTGTCGTTTTAAAAAGCTCTTTTTAAGCTTATTCTTAGCTTTTTAGAAAAAGTTGTAGTTTTGAAAGTTGTTAAGCTCAATAAGCTTAACAACTTTGGTTCACAAAGTTTTTCAAAAAAAAAAGAAAGGAGACAAGGGGTGACCCGGGTGAGCAAGACTCGAACCCGGGCCTCTACCCTCGTACACCTCTCTTTTATAAACATCACTTACCGCTGCGCCCTTGGGACTTTTTCATTAAAGTCCCAAGTGGTTATTTATTTAACCCAATTTTTGCCTTGTAAGCCATAAGCTGTTTACAGCTTATTTTCGGGCTTATTTATAAGCCAAGTTTTAGTTTCTTATTTTTCGTAGGTTAGTTATAGTGTAAAGTAATTTTAGTAAAATTTTTAGAATTTTTAAAAGTCGTTTAGTATTTTTTATAATTTAATTTAGTTAAAAGTTTAAAAAATTCATAAAAAATACAAAAATTATCAAAAAAATATTTTTCTTTTTTAGAAAATTTTATTTAGTCATATAGTTTGTAGGAAAAATATAAAAATTTTCGGTATGGACATTTTTGTAACTTTTTGACTTTTTAAGAACGGGCCTCGGGTGCTGTTTTTGTTCTGACTCTGTGTTTTGGTTCAAACGACCTCCGATTTTCATTCCTAGTCTTTTTCATTCTTCGTTATTTGTCTCCTAGAGTAGTTTAGAAGTGAAAATTTCTTCGTAGGGATAATTTTGAAGTTTTTAGGTTTTAGCCCCTTTGTCGGATTCGTGCCTCGTTTTCTTGCTTATTCAAGTTTTAAGATTTTTCTTAAACGTTTTTGTTTGTTATTGTTTAATTTAACTTTCCACACTCTCAAATCATTTTTCTCATTCAAACTCCAATCTTCCGACTGTATCGATTCTCCAGCACAGCCTCGTTGGGGATAAACGACCCGGGAACATTCTATACTACTTCTCGGTTTTATTGATTTTGTTTCTAGACTATTCTTACTATATATATTTTATATTTTATTATATATTATATATATTTTAAGGTGTAGTTTGGCATCAATCAGTGAGCAAAAAATAGGGAAAGAAACTTATAGTTTAGGTTTTTGAAAAATGACCTAGTTATCTATAACTTATGGCTTTGATACCAATCTTTAACACCCCCAAATTTACACGCAGCGGAACCAATAATTTAGGTGTTAAGTCATAGCACAATCACATAAGAATATAAAGAACGACTCAAAAGGGACATTTTAAAATATTAACATTGTACCATTCATAAAGATAAGAGTATTACATTTTGTCCCACAAGATCGTTACCACAAAACATTACAACATAAGTTTTAAAAGACATTAACATAAAGTTTTTGAAGAATGAAACAAGACAAGTTTATGAAAACTTTTGCGCAATACTCCTCGTCCATGCCAAGTCATTATCCTTGATTTTCTAAGATAAAACATGCTAAAAAGTCAATGAAAACGTTGAGTGAATTCATAGAGTTTATATGAATAAAGATTAGAACACAAGTTTAATAATAATCATCGTATAACTTGTCGTGCACACAAGCTATTAGGAAATATTGCATTGAGCTCATGACACCGATCCCATCGACTAATAAAGATCATTTAAGATATATTGAATAATATTGCCCCTATGTTAGGTATCTTTTCCTCATACCTACTAACATTTCGATACAATATGTCTGAACATTAGGTGTTCTCACAATGGATGCATCCCCAAACACCGAACCGGGTTGTCAAGCCTATAGATCTATTAATTGTAACAGTGGCTACCCATTATAGGTAGTTGACAGTTTACGAAATTGGGGTCTTTAGGAAAATGCTACTCATGCAATCAAGATATATATACGGGTCAAACATACCAAAAAACCGTGTGTTCAATTTGTAAAACTAGCATATATCTTCATCGCGGGGTTTATGAAAACATTTAAAATTTATAAAGGCGAGGCAATAAACTCACCATATGAAGAAATGTCAAACTAGAAATCAACGAAGAAAGATAGATGCCGAAAACTCTACCGCGACTTAAAATATTAATGGTCCGTGTATTAGAAATTATACTTACTAAAAAATGTATAAATCACAAAAATATATGATAATACATATGCTAGCATGTAAGAAATCTTATGTTGGAGAATCCATGCATGAACGCCACTAATAGTCTTACCACTTACATTTTCTGAAATTTTATCGTTTTTACTAGTCACTTGACGATGCCTAAATGTTAGGAATTCAGTTTTTAGTGAAGTGACGATCATTATCGATCTCACGAGCCTTAGTAATAGTTAGTTAATTCAATGTAATATCTAAGTAATCTAACCGGGACGTCTTATAGAAAGTCCAAGAAAAGCCCATAGAAAGCCCGGCCCGGCCCAACTATGTAAGTATATTAACCATCTCCACACATGAAGAGGGTGTTGGTTGTTCATTTGTTACATTTTTCACTAAGCTAATATTATTATCTTTCTTTCTCTCTCTAAGTGTTCATCCAACCATCTTTCTCTCTCTAAAACTCTAAGTGAATCAATCCATACTTGTGTTAAAAAATTCTACAATTGGTATCAAGGTCCATGGGGGTGTTTGTGTAGGTTTTTTATGCGTTTTATCTACTCGGTTTACTAGTGTTTTTGGTTTGAATCCATTAAAAAAGTTTTCACTTTTTGAGGGTTTAAAAACGATAAAGATCTTAACTTTCTTTCTTAGTTATCTTAGTATAGACTAGAAGTACAAGAAAATCTTTTAAAAACCATAAAAATATCATCTTTTTGAGTCTTTTTGGTTAAAAAGAGGGTTTTGTACCAAGAATCTTGATTTCAAATTTTTCGTGTTAAAAACGTTAAAGTTTGTGTTTTAAGGTTCTAATAGTCTTAGATAGTTAAGTTGTACAAGAAAAATCAAGTAAAAACATCAAAAAGTGAGTCTTTTTAAGATTTTTGATTTTTGAGTTTCGCAGTGTTCAGGCGATTTATACATCCCTACAGGCGATTTATACGTATCTAATCCTTCAGGCGATTTATACATCTTCTTCAGCAGATTTATACGTTTAAGTCAGGTGATCTATACATATTCTTTCCAACAGGCAATTTATATGTTTAAGTCAGGCGATCTATACGTGTGGTTTCCAACAGGCGATCTATACGTTTAAGTCAGGTGATCTATACATATTCTTTCCAACAGGCAATTTATATGTTTAAGTCAGGCGATCTATACGTATTCATTCCAACAAGCAATTTATATGTTTAAGTCAGGCGATTTATACGTGTGGTTTCCAACAGGCGATCTATACATTTAAGTCAGGCGATCTATACGTGTGATTTCCAATAGGTGATTTATACGTGTGGTTTTCCAACAGGCGATTTATACGTGTGCTTTTCCAACAGGCGATTTATACGTGTGGTTTTCCAACAGGCGATTTATACGTGTAGATTTACATGGGCGATTTATACATGTGGTTTTCCAACAGTCGATTTATACAGTATA